>JBBMJY010000017.1:2948998-2989571 GCA_037833715.1 Toxotes lorentzi
GTGTGTGTGTGTGTGTGTGTGTGTGTGTGTGTGTGTGTGTGTGTGTGTGTGTGTGTGTGTGTGTGTGTGTCAGGGAACAGAGGTAGAAGCTGGCTGCCAGGCCCTTTCAGAAACCCCCATGGGGCCCACATTAGGGCCCTCCGGGGGCCAAATTAGAGGCTACTAACCAAGTTAGAGATCTGCAACAGGGGGGGGCCTGACTGGCAGGGATTGACTGATTTCAATCCAGTGCTCTGAACTAACACACACGCATACACACACACACACACACCTCTTCTCTTTGTTTTGTGGCTGATCAGCAGAAGATAAAAGCCAGTTCCTGACAATAGCAGCCTCTCTGTTGGGGAGTCTGCAGGGAGATCCTGACAGAGAGGAAGTGCTATAATGTATTCCTGTAGGTCAGCCCAGATTAGTGTGTCTGTATCAAGGGGAAGTGATTTAAACTCATTTAGCATTTAGAAGAGCAGTTTCATTCAATGAAATCTTCTTCTTGTTTTTATCCATGTGTTCTTACTGGAAAAAGTTCCACCAGTGTGCCTGTAAACAACAGGAACTGATGATTTTTATGTTTTTAGGGTTTATTTATATGTTGGTTATTTATGTGTACAATGAATGATCAATGGTACTACCATGAAAAGAAATTATTTTAATACAAGCTGGGAGTAAAGTCCAGATTTAACAGTGTGTTTAAAAAATGTAATATCAGACTGAACTTTGAAACTTTGAAAATATTTACATTTGACGCAACAGGGAAGCCATGAATCTTAACTATTCCAATTTCAGTGCCAGAACAGGCACATTTAGAGTACATATATAGACTGTAAAGCAATATGGACAACTTTTCTTTATATATAGAAAAAACGTAAGCCGAGCTCTGTGAGGAAAATGAAGAGATTAAGAGGTCAAACAGACCTCGAAACACCTCAGTGCAGTCATTACTGAACGTCTCACCAGTGCAAGATTTATAACGGGTCAAATAAAAGAAAAACAGGGCATTTCAACCCATATGTGTGACTGACACACCTGCTGGCACGGGTTCAAGACACACCATTTGCTTCGTATCACATGTCACGTGCACACACTTTGCTGGTGGTGGCATTTGTGAAGTCTCACAGAAGATGATCATAAATCTCAGTTTTTATGAGTGACTCTGCTGAACTCTGCAGACTGCTGACCGCTTCGCCTTGACATTCAAGACCACGCAGCCCAAAAACCCCTGAGTGTTGATTGATTTGCCTCGTGAGGGCAGTGAAAGCCACTCACTGTTAAGGTCGGGCTAGTCTCTGTTTAGAAATGTCTTTGTGCATTACCATCATGACAAGTGGAGATTTGGCAGATGGCCATGTTTGCCTTCGAAAAATGTAAAGAATGCACATTATTTTTGCTCTTTCCATTGTTTCCCACACTACGAATGTACACATGGTGATTTAACTTACATTCATTTCTGTGAAATGAATCTTTGCTGAGCTGACAGGCTGTAGAGGCAGCCAAACAGTCATCATCTAATCTGTAATTCTAGTCAGTGAATAGGAATCAGGCTGGAGTCCAATCATCTTATTAGGAGTAGGTGGAGCCAGAGCCAAGTTTCCAGTCCTCAGTTCTGGTCAGAAGACAAAAGCAGCAGCTCTCCCTGAAAACTTGAAATGGGGTTCAGAGAAGCAGTTTTCTTAAGATTTGTGCTTCTCTTCTCACATGGAAATCTTTGTGTTGCCTCACAAAACTGGTTTAACCTGAGCACCAATGAGACTCTGAACCAGATCGCTCAGGAACAAGTGACAGCGAGCTTACAGCTGCCAAGGACTCTGCAGACAACAGATCGTCAGTCAAATTGGACTGAGCAAAGTCACCCTGCCCGTTCTCCTGCCAGCTACTGGCTCAGGAGCTACCAGCTCAGGAACCCAGGTGTCGGCAAACAAAAACCGGCCCAGCCTCTTGTAGAGCAGACGCAAACATTTCAAAACCCTCAGAGATGGGAGCTGACCTCAGAGCAGCTGGACCAGAGGAAAACTGTATTGACTCAAGAGCTGCTCAAAATGCCGTTTCACCGTCCAGATCTGAACCCACCTGTCGCACAGGAACCAAAAGTACTTAAAACCCCTTTTATCTTTCTGATTTCTGTGCAGCCTTTTCACGCGTCAGCTCAGAGTAAACGAGTGTGAATGGTTTTGTAGGTGCTGGTGAAGTTAGAGCAGCGGGTGCCTGTGCCAGCGGACAGCGTGGCCGTGCGCTGTGGTGAAAGAGAAGTCACCGTAGAGGTCAAACAGAACTTCCTAGGTAATGGCTGCCAGTTACTTGTTTGAATTGATCAAGTGTGTGTTTTTTTTTTTTTTTTTGTGGCACAGATCCATTCAGCATGGCCTCTGCTTTGATGAAAAAAAAAAAAGGGCCGGGTTCGAGGCCCGGATTGGAAAATTGAATGGAACGGTGAAGATGGGACACTCTGTGCTTATTACTGCAAATCGCACAGACTATGGATTTTGGGATCAATACCATGTTTCCTCTTGTTTCTTCACTCTGATAAGGGGCCTTCTTGGTGCTCAAACGCTGACTTTACAGCGACGCATTAAGAAACCTTTTTATTTGTCCTGTAGCTGAACCTCCACTTGCTGTGAGTCTTATTGACTGGACCAGGAAAAGAAATGGCTTCGGGTAATGGTCTTGATTAAAGCCGTGTCTTTTCCTCTTTGTTCTTAGGCAATGGTCAGTTGATCCGTCCAAGTGATCTGACCTTAGGAGGCTGCGCTACACTAGACACAACCGACCACATCCTGCAGTTCCAGACAGAGTTACAGGGCTGCGGCAGCAGGATGACGGTGCGTGGCTTTCTGCCTCCTGTCCATCTATTCTTGTGTATTTGAAGTTGCTGTAAACTGTTTTATGCTCTCTTCAGATGACTGAAAATGCCCTCGTCTACTCTTTTTCCTTGATGTACTCTCCAACGGCCATTGGCAAAACCTTCATTTTAAAGACCAACCCTGCCGAGGTGGTAATTGAATGCCACTATCAAAGGTAAAGTCTCATTATTTGGCATTTTCCCTCTCAGTCTGCCAAGTCAAATTCTCACCCTGCTGTTAGCACAAATTAGGGTATCTGCAGGTCTTGAAAATTCTCAAAAAGGCTTGTAAATCAGTTTTCTCAACAAGAAAAAAAATAGCCTGCAACCCCACAGAAACTGTTAATATCATGGTTACCTCCTGCATTATGTTATCCTCCCTCTACTCCTGCTTTTCCCTGTGACTGAGATTCATACTTGTCTTGCTCGATGAGCCCCTCTCTGATAAAATGCCCTGTAATTGTCCTCGCAGGAGGCATTATGTGAGCAGCAACGCCGTGAGGCCTACCTGGAAGCAGTTTGCCTCCAACATGCTAGCAGAACAGCAGCTGCACTTCTCCCTACGCCTAATGACAGGTGGGGGCACAAAAAAAAAAACCCAACAAACTTAGAGCTGATGTTCCTTGATGGGGAAAACAAACTTTGATTTGCGGCAGGCGATTTGACTAATTTCCCCAGCGAAAGGGCGTAATTGCGATCACTCAAGGCCTTGCAGACTTTGCTGTGACTATTAAAGATGCTGAACAATGACTTGATAAACAGGAGTGAAACTTTTTAATGCATGGTGATGAGCTGAAATTACATGCCTTGTAGGCTGCAGCTGACTCAGCAGGGTCACTTGCACAATAAAGTGATCAATGAACGGCAGATTATGTTTTCTAATTAATTCCAAGCGACACACTGTGGATAGTGACCGCATCAAATTGTTTATCCAAAAAAAACTGGCCCAACGTAACCTCACCACATCTCCTGTGATTTACGGATTGTAAAATCTGCACGGACTGTACGAAGTTATGAAGGAAATTATGAAAGTTTTAAATGAGTTTTTGCAAACGCAGACCCTCATCTGTGTTTCTTATCCAGGTTAATGAAGATGTAATCCATTTATTGCCTTCTTTAAAGTACTTTTCTCTTATTGTTTCGGTACCCATATTCTCTTCTCTGCTGCTGCACTGACCTTTTCTCCCCCGTGGGCATCATTTAAGTTTCATCTAATCAGACTGATGGCCCCAGCATTACTTTTCCACTTATATTTTCTCCTTCTGCATTTGATTAGACGACTGGCAGTCACAGAGGCCTTCCAGTGTTTACTTCCTGAGTGACGTGATGCACATTGAGGCAGCGGTCCTCCAGGCTCACCATGTTCCACTGAGGGTCTATGTAGACAGCTGTGTGGCCACTGTGAACCCCGATCCCAGTTCCCAACCCAGATACCCCTTCATCAACAACCATGGGTGAGAAGCTGTGGGTGAGCTGCAGTAAAATACAGTTGCATATCATACTGTACCTGTTAAGAGCATTTGTGCTGTAAAGAGTTGGAATGAGTGGCCTGTTCTGTATTTATGAACTTGAATCCTGTGCCTGCGTTTTGCCAAATAAGGTGTTTAACCGATGCTAAGCTGACAGGAGCCAAGTCTTACTTCATGCAGAGGAGCCAGGAGGATAAACTTCATTTCCTGCTGAAAGCCTTCAGGTTCCACCAAGATCACAGGAATTCGGTAAGAACAGCCAGTGAGATGTGTTTTATACAGTTTTAAAACCACTGATCATGTATCATGTAGTCAGACATTTGACTTTTCAGGCAGATTTTTTTTCACTCTCTATTTGAGCCATCTGGTAACCAGAGAAAGGTACATTTTGCAGCAGTCAAGATGTTTCTAACCTTTTTTTCTCTGGTGTTCTGTTAAGTCTCTTACATGCTGCGTGTTGTGGTGTTTGAAGGCCATGCTATCCTCAGGAGATATGTGCTTAGTTCACTTTCCAACTGAGGAAATGAATGCCCTCTCACATAATATTAAACTCTGTGACTATGATAGCCTGGAGGAGTCGAAATGGATCTGTACTCTTATTTAATGCTGTAGAGTGTGTGTCAATAATGTTTGTACCTCCATAGCTCTACATCACATGTCATCTGAAAGCAACAACAGTCTCTGTTCCCATCAACTCGCAACTCAAAGCATGTTCATTCCTGACTGAAGCGAACAGGTCAGTTCCCACGGATGGATTCGTGACTCACCCCTAATCCTGGAACAAGCAAACGTTCAAAGATGTTCCAGGGTTTTTTGTTTGTTTTTACTTCAGTGCTATAAAAAGCTTTGCTCAGCCTCTAACAGAATTGTTTTTTGGCTCTGGACAGATGGGTGGCATCAGGTGGAGACAATAAGGTGTGTAGCTGCTGTGAAACCAGCTGCCATGAGCAGAGACAGAGAAGAGGCCTTGCAGCAGATGCTGGTACAGTTTACAGAAGCATCACTGCATTACACTCAGATGAATCCTAAACATTTTGTACGAACCCAGGGGGGGATGTTCTGATCATCCCACCACCATCACCAGTGCCCTCATGAAAAAAGCTGTTACATTTAGTATGTTTCAGCACGGTTGTTAAAAAGCTACCACAAAAAAAAAAAGGATTTTTTTGTGCATTTGGCATTTTTATCATTGTTAAGAGTTCAAATCCAACTGGCCTGAAACTGTCTGAATGGTCCTGATGAAGCAAACCTCACCAATTATATTAGAAAAGAACCTTCTTGCAACCCGGAGTGAAATAAAATCACCCAGAGACTAATAGATAAGCAGAGGTTCCACCCACGTTTAGACAAGCTTACTTGCTTTCATTTGGCACACACACACTATTTATGCATCTTTGGAGGATTGATTTTGAGCTAATCCCTTTAATTGTTCAACCAGTCAGTCGTGTCGTGGATGGTTGACTCAGTTGACTAAATGACTAAATCTATCCTTCCCCTTTGGACTTGAAGGTCTTCCTCTAGACCTGCAGTGGGAGGGGACGGCTGCTCTGGGCCCCATCCTGCTGAAGGAGAACATCCTGCTGGAGGAGCTGACTGAGGTGTCTGAGCTCCCGTGAAAGCTAGTCTCTCTGCTCCAGACTCACAAAGTGATTCAAGCAGGTGGGACTCCACTGGTGGTTTATATAACAACATAAGTGGAAAATGCATTCACATTCACTTTTTCTCTGCTCATCTTTTTGTTGTTGTCTTCTAATTGCTAATGCTAAATGCTGTAACTAAATGGAACAGATAATGTTTGTCTTCCTCTCTCTCTCCTTCTCCTCCTCCTCCTCCTCCCTCAGCTTCTTATCCATCGATGGCCCTGCTGTGTGGAGTGGGTGCAGCACTGCCTGTGGCGTTGCTAGGTTTCACGGGTGCTGCAGCAGACTACGCAAGCCCATGGGACATGCTGTCAGTACCTGATTTAAAACAATAAAGCATTTACAACCAAGCCTCATTTTTCTTTTTCCCTTTCGAACAGAGCTACAGGAGCGCTGGTTTTTGCTCCTTAGCTAAAGACTGAAATCTACCATCTCAGAGTCTTTGCTTCAAGCAACAGGATTTTTCTAAACCTTTGGTTTTGGAGTTAAATTTAGTCCCTCTCAGCAGGAGACAGCTCTGCGTGGCAGCATCTGTGCAGTCTGTTGCCCAGGTGGCTCTGCACTGTACACTAAGTGTTCACTTACTAGGGTTAAAAGGGGTTAAGGTGTGGTGTCCAGCCTTGCAAAAAGCGTCCTGGCCATAAAATGTATGCAGTGTACACAATGAGGCACTGTATATTGCTCTATCAGTCAGCATGCTTTAATACCAGGCAGGGTTTCAGACTGTTTTTTGACACGATGCAAGAAATACCTCACTGAATATGGTTTTATAAAATGCACAAGGGTGTGTTCGAACATTTAAAATGGGGGGGTCAGGTGGAGGTGACCACTGACTGAACTCTATATACACAGTGTGAATTATAGAAGTACGGTACACAAACAAAACCAGAAGCAAGTTTACAATGTATGAAATGACCCAAAGTGTCAGCCTTTATGCTGAATTCATGCATGGATGATTTGTATGGTTAATTTTTAGGGACCCGGCAGGTGGTCCAGCCATGGCCTTGATCTCAGGGAGATAATTTAATACACACCATTATGACTGAGCTGCCATGTAATTCACTTGAGCTGCATGAGATTTCACCATCTTTATACTAATCCACATGTAAAACAGAAAACCCTTGAAAAAATGAAATAAAAAGCAGCACCATTGGTTCCAAGCTGTGAGGTAAAGCATGAAGTACCATCCCAGAAACAATAGTCATATTTTAGCTTGAGGCCATTTTCAGCTCCTCCCTTTAATTCACCCCCTCCAGCTTTCTGCCAGTGGCGGCGTATTCGTGAAATGGGGCTCATCATGAACTGTTGCTCACAAGCCCAGGAAGACAAATAGACATAATTAAAAAGCCCATAAAGGCGAGAGCAGGGGCTTTTATTACAGTAATATGTGAAGGCCTTGGTTTAATGGGGTGTTTGTTCCCGTGTGCAGGGCTGACGGCTGCGCTAGTTTACTACCCGAGTGATGCTGACCCCTCCCATCTCCTACACACCAGAGGCTAATAAAAAGCCATACCTAATGATGTACCAGCAGGACACATGACAGCAACAAGCATGCACACTCAGAGGCCCAGTGACAGACACACATCCACAAACCTCTCCCTAAAAACAATCATTGAGGATGTGAAAAAAAGAATCTCTCTGTGGTTTCCAGACAGAGGAGAAAGAACAAAGGGGAACAAAGAGAAGGGTACGAGAAATGATTGGTCATTAGGTGTAAATGACTCTTACAGTTTGAGGAAGCACAATCTGCTCTTTGTGTTCCATACACTGCTGAGGCACAATGGACAGTTTAAAGCAGCATTCACAGATTTTTTTGCCACCTCATAAAGTTGATATAGCAAACATAATATAATAATACAGCAGAACACAGGTGCCTACACCCATCCAGAGGACCCAGAGCAACATGACCATTCATTAGATCTGTTCATGGCCTTCTGATGAATCTAATCACTCTCTTTTTAGCTCTGTTTTGCTTTCCACCAACACCTGAGGGAAATATCTGGCTCTTTAGCTGCTAATGCTCCAGTACATTCACCAGCTAGCTGATAATTTTGCTTTTTAGCAATTTGGTCGGGGCAGGTAGTTTTTGGGGGATGAAAGCAGCTATCTGCTGCAGCTGGAACCAAGCTTGATACATCCTAGCTTTGCCTCTGTGTAATTTGCTGCACAATTTATTTTTTGCAAACCATCAACAGTGTTTTATTTAGAAGGGCTAAGACACTTTACTCCAAAACATCCTGACTTTCAGTGTGTTTTTTTTTTCTTACATACAAAACTTGCCTGCAGCTTTACAATGAGTCAATTGAGTGTAAAAGGTGTTAATGTCTTGTTATGGCCACGGAGGATCATCATCATCATCATCATGTTGGAGATGGTCGCCCGCCCACAGATGTCTAACAGTTATGGCAGCGTGGACCCTGGTTGACAAGCGAAATGGTGAAGAGTTCTGAATCAGCCATTTTCCCCGAGAGGATGTGTGACCCTGAGGGCACAAGCACACACAAGTACACACAGCAAGCGCACAATGTGCTTTAAGTCTTATGCACACACACTCACACATACACACACACAAACACAGACCATCAAAAGTAATGGTGTGTGTCCAGTGAGAGGCAGGGAGAGTCCTCTCATGTGTGGCAGCCTTAACGATATTATTGCTGTAGATGGAGCGTGCGGGGGAATATTGTTCCACACCATTGGTATGCTGCAGACGTCCACTCGTACCACACACTGGGGGTGATGACAGAAGAACACCAGACCTGTTGGTTGATGCTTTAGAGAAGAAACAACAACATGTGGATTCCTCCTCAAGACAAGAAAACTGCAGTTATTTTCAAATGGAGAGTGGATTCATGCACTTCTTTTTTCTTTTTTTTTTTTTAACAAAGACAGACATGGTGCTGTGTTATTACTCTGAGCCTTTGAAATTCAAGGCAGACAAGTCTATCATTTACTAGAGATGCTATCTGAGTTAAAATATTCCCTCCTTTGAATGTAAATAAATATCAAAGGCTGTTTAATTTAAGCCATGAATGCTCATTGTGTTATTGTGCGCCTCTGATACAGATTGTAATAATACGTCTGAGTCTGGTCTGGATAATGCACATGCACACAAACATGCACGCAACCTCTGTCCAGGCCCATAATTAACCCTCTTAATTAATAGAGAAAAAAGTTGCTAACGAAGGAAATGGATTTAATTAGCCTGGTCTTAGCCCAGGCACACGTGCACACCGTGAAACACACACACGTGCACCCACACGCACACACAAAACAATTAAGCCTCTTTTATCCTGGCTAATGGCTTCAGTGACTCAGAGCCTTTCTCATTAAGACTATCAATAATATGCTGATTACATGCATCCACCGGTCTCCTTTATCAGGGCACAAAGGGACGAGTGTGTGTCTCTGAGGTTTCAGGGGTGGGGCAGTTTGTATGTGCGACCTTATCTGCTAAAATAGACGTTTGAATTGTTTGTCTGGAGAAGCTGAAAGAGGCTACGCTTTGCGGTGTCTTTATTTTCTGCAGGTTATCTTATCAAGGAGGCCACGTGTGTCTTTCACAGGGGGAAATGCCTATGAAGTTGTGTTGCTGAGGGCTTTATAGGGGCCAGATAATAGACTGAGGAGTGACGGTGGCTGTAGGGCTGTAGATCTGTCTCCTAGTCTGATTGTGTGCCACCAACCCCTGCTGGCTTTCAGTCTAATAAGTTCCTGCTTGTGGTGAATTGTTGGTCTGTCATCTGTTCATCTCTATCTCTATGTTTTTTGATCCCCATTTAACATGTTTATACTTTTATGAAAATGTATTTCACATTTGTCACATCTGATTATTTTTACTTCTTTATTCATTTATCAGGAACATTTGATCCATCTGTTTACTTGCCTCTCTTTCTTTATTACACCCTATACGTTGAGGTGTGTGTGAGTGTGTGTGTTAGACAGACATTAAAAGTTAAGACAGACAGCCGTCTGTCACACAGGCAGGAAGACAATAGGTCTGTGCTTTGACCTTCAGTCACTTCCTGTTGTAACAGACACTGAGGTCCTTCCCAGAGGAGGAGGGAGGAAAGCAGTAGCTTGACCTGCAGAGCCACACCTTCACCTCCTCCCCCCACCCCCCCATACAGCATCCCCAAACATCCCTGATGGGGGCTGCCATCCTCCCTCTGATCTCCACTGTTTTCCAGTTGATGCTATTGTGAGATTTGTTTTTCATCCAAGTTCTAAGGGTCTCATGGGGCCACCTATGGAGCCGACTGACAGACTTTTGTTTGGTTTCCAGACTTTTTTAAAACTTGAATGATCCATAAGTTTTACTGAATCATGTCAAATTATGACAGATTACTGCAGCCTGCCTGCAGATCGTATAACGTCAGTGTTCTACCCCTGGACGACCTTTTACAGCTAAAGATTGCAAAATAGAGAGAGCTCAGGAAGGATTAATTCACTGAAACCTTTTCTTAAAGCTGCGGTTCCCCTTCTCACAAGTTCACTTGTTCCAAAACAGCATTCTTCTTAACCGTATGTAGGCCTAGACGTGTCACATGAGCCAAACGCAACAGCTCCCAAAACGAAAATAAAGTGTTTCTTGGAGGCCTGTGCTCCCGTAGCTCCTCATCAGCAGTGCCAACAGCACCATACGGAACCTCTCCGACCCAAACACCCACCACACGAGACAAATAAATCAGCACGCTGGGAAGCATCTACACCAGGGAAGTTAACGCGGATATGACTTACTGCAGAACAGATGTCTTTTCTGACTGAAATAACATCAGATCCATCCCATAGTGAACCCAACACCTTCCTTTTAACTACCAGGAGGATAACCACAACAAAAGGCCCCCTTCCGTTTATTCCTGCTTTAGATGTGGGGTTTTTCGGTAGACAATAGATGAAAATGTCCTGGCCTTCGTGTTTGATGTGGACTTTTGTCTTCGGGTGTTTTTCATGTGCATAAATGGGAATGTGCTGAAAAATGTTTGATCGCAGCTCTCAGGTGTACGAAAGAGGAACAAGGCCCCAGACAAAGGGATAAGGAAAAATTAAGAAACCTCTTATTTATGGATTCTGATGTACACATATTTGTCCTACAGACCACGACCTTTAATCCTGATTGGCACACCGAGAGTGGATGAACACACAGCATACAAACACACTCCTTTATCATTCACAGTGTGCCAGAGCTATCAACCTGAATAAATAAATCCCCCTCTTATCTCACAACGCAAAACTGGATAAGCGCTCCCACCGGGTCTGGATGGAGGAAGCTGTCAGCACCTCTATTTTGGTTTGCCTTTGCCTCATACAGAGACAGAATCCTGTTTTTCTCTCCAATCCATCCTCCTGGTTTTCAATCCCCGGAGAGTCATTTCCCTCCATGTGCGTGCAACGTGTGTGTCCCGCCACACCATCCATACATGATCCCTCTTTCCTGCTTATCTTCGGTGCTGGGCCTATATCTTTCAGCAGTTGATAAATCCGCAGTGTTACAGAAATTTCCACGTTAGGAAGAACGAAAACTGGATTTTCCACGTTGTCAGCCTTTAAACCTGTTTGCAAGATATATTTGCCATTACTCATCTCTACACCATTGCCTTCCTATATCACACCCATGTGCCTTTTGTGTATGTTTTGACACCTGTAGCTGCAGTGGGCAGGGGGTGCTTGTTTTATCTGTGACCCAATTTCACGAAACCAGAGCTTGTTATTAAATTCAGATGTTTTATAATCTTTTCATGTTATGCAGAGCCTTAGATTTACTTTGTTTTATCACCAGACACTGTAACAAGAATCTGGATGCACGTCTCAGAAAAGATGCACAATGAAAAATGTATTCATCTTCCAAAATTCCTCATTTCCAATATTTCTGCTGGATACTACCATTCCACTGTTATGATTTCCAGTCTACGCAGGGTAAGACCAATTCGTCAGGAATAACTGCCGTTAGCTTTTGATGATGTGTGCTCCAATAAAGTCTCTATTATACAGGTTTGTTCATTCATCAAAAGAACAGAAGCCAGATAAGCTCACAAAATGAAGGCCAGCTTTCTCACAGAGTAACACTGCCATCTGCAGTCAGCAGGAGTCAATAAACTACTGAAAGCAGCAGTCACATGGCTCCTCAGGCATGCTCAGTCAATCACAGATGAAGTATTTTGAATGACACATGCTCTTGTAACATCTATAATGTCTATAACCTGGCAGCTCGAGTGGAGAGTCGTTAAGTTTTAGCCCTTGTTTAAATGGTAGATGTTAAATGGTGAAATAGGACTGTATATTCTTTAAGAGAGAACTTTATCTGTTTAATTCACTCACAGAAAAGACTCGTTTCTGAGCAAGGATGATACAGAATAGAGCACCTTCAAGTCAAATGTGTCACTAAGAACAAAGATGGAACTGTTTTCAAGAAATGACTTTTTTCTTTATCACTGTCTCCTCATCTTTTACCTCTCTTACCTTCGTGAATTTCATATAGATAAAAGTATGGAGCTATTAACAAAAGTATGGAGCTGTTAACATCCACTGCTGTTCAAATATTCACGTCAGTCAGAATGAGGTGTTTTATTTTGTTTTTGTCTCATGTCTTTTTTCACACCAAGACTGTGTAAGACTGAAGCTGTTCCCTATCCTATGCTGCTCTCATGTGGCAGTTGACGGTAAGACACATGAAAAGAATGGGGTGCAGGAATCAGGCAGGTGCCATGTAATATTGCTTTTGTGTGTTCTTTATGTGTTAGGTGTTCCTTTTGTGACAGGTGTGACAGGTGTGTTACAAATCTGTGGAAGCCCTTGTGTACTCTGTCTCTAGCGAGCCCCCCAGTTTGTTGGGAGTACAACACTAAATCACTTGACGACCCCTTAAATGTGATAAATGTGGTCAGATGCGTTCTCTGAGATGGTGTGTGCTGTGGCTGGAAAATTAGACCTGCAGGTGGATACTACTCTACCAGTTAGGGCCACTAGATGGAGCCTCAAACCTATTATTGGAGTTTTGCAACTACAATGCATGACAGCTTTTCGATCATTTAGCAGAATACAAGCATCTTAGCAGAATAAATCAGTCAGAACATTTTAACATCTGTCTTTTTGTCTATGGTTTAATGAACAGATCTGCTTTAATGGGCAGGATATTGAATATTAAGCACAGGCACATCAGCTATCATATTTGGATTATAGTCAGGACCGTGCCTATAGCTCAGGGGTCAAGGTGTATATGTGAATGTGCAATGGTGTGTTGGCAAGGTATTTCACTGATTTAGCCCCTGGCACACTCACACAAATGCACACTCTCTGATCCCCCGCCCACTCTCATCCCTAAATACATTTCCACTGCAAATCACGCAGCAAATAAATCACCATGGTTACAATAATACAATAACTGCTGTACTTCAAGGAGGCTCTGACTGATGATGCTTGCAAGGCCACTTAGAAATCGATAATTACAGAGAAAATATGGCGTGCGAGATTCATTTAGCAGCAGAATGAATGTTTGTACGTCACTTTGATCCACTGGGCTGGATGGAGTGTGGAAACCTGAGTGAGAAGGTGAGAGCACACAGGAAATAAGAGCTGCATGTGTGTGAACATGAGTGTTTATTGCTCTTCTCAGCTCACATAATCACGTGCTTGTTGTTTAATCCGAGGGTTCCATGTGTGAATCATGTTTTCATTCATTCAGAACCTGATTTCCAAACCAGGGCGATGCTTTCTGCATGATCTTATTTTAAACGTAGAATGTGTCAAAATAATGATGCATAGATGGAGGTTGTCTTCATATATTTATAATGAATCTGGTCCATTATACACACTGAAATGTAGTCATGTTTTACCACTATACTCTTGACGAAGCCAGACAGAACCAGGGACATCTGTGGTTTTGTTACACAGTCTAGGAGGTCGGCATCTCTTTGCTAATGGACGGGGTTGCCTTCTCTTCTATGAGGCATTAGACGTGTCCTTGTAACCTGCTGCAGGAGCCAGCAGCCTTGCAGCAGAAGCATCAATATTTCAAGCTGATGGGTCGCCTTGAGATAGGTTATTATTGTCTCTTTCACTGAAGGAAACACATACACACAAGCCTGAAAACACATATTACATTTTTTTCTCTTAATGTTACATCCACAGGCCTTGACACAGACAAGGTGGCAAACAGAAACACTGAACAACATGTCATCGCAGGCTATGTCCAAACGCTCATTCATTTTTCATTCACAATCCTGACATCATTACAGCTTGTCAGAGTACAAAATGCTTAATTACTACCTGCAAATCACTCTGTGTTCATGAGCATTTGTGTGTGTAGTAGTGAAACAGAGACAGTGTGTGTGTCTGCGAACATAATTAGCTG
This sequence comes from Toxotes lorentzi, assembly GCA_037833715.1. Taxonomy (NCBI): domain Eukaryota; kingdom Metazoa; phylum Chordata; class Actinopteri; family Toxotidae; genus Toxotes; species Toxotes lorentzi. The sequence goes on from JBBMJY010000017.1 coordinate 2,963,291, forward strand.
AGTTCTCTCTGATCCGTAATGCATTATTGAATATTTCAAAGGAGTCTCAATCCTTTGGGCTAAGTGACTGCCAAGTTGGGATCACAGGGCGGGTTCGACCGTGATGAAGGGCGGTTCAGCCATTAAGGAGTCTGGGCTGAGCTGCTGGCCTTGTGTGAACCTGGAGCTCATGAATAATATAACTTCCTTTACTGTATTTTGAAGCACTTTGTACTGCAGTGGGGGAAGCTGATGACTCCACATTGATTTTTGGGCTTTACAATTTCAGGAAACGAGTCAGTCCAATTTTAGTGGTGAATGATGTTTGGTCGAAAATTTATTTTAGATTTCTTTCAATTCTTCCTGACGGAGAACCACAGCCGGGGTCTCTTTTTGTTGCCGCTGAGCTCCACTCGCTGCAACCTTGACAAAACAATAGTTGTGTTGTCATGGTAATATGCCATTTCTCCTGACATTTCCAAGATTTTCATCTCTCACAATTATTGTCAGTATGTCTCTTTTCCTAAATGTCAGTTTATTACTAGATGTTGAAATTATGAAACACCGAAAACATATGACAGTAGTAGTAGTATCAATTTTATACAAATTAAAATGCTGTTGGGCTGAATGGTTAAAGTCATAGCATTAAAGGCTACTGTTTCCCTCTGTTTCCAGTCTTTATGCTAAGCTAACATAAGCTCCTGCCCATAGCTTCATATTAAACAGATCTTCTCATCTAACAGTTGGCAAAATAATAAAGAAACATTTTAAAAAATCACATTTTGCAAAACTGTTGAACTACTCCTTAAACTCTAAGCTCACTTGCTTGCTTTTTCCACTGGCTTCAACCCCATCTCACATGCTGACAACACATTTATCTAAACAAAAAAAAACTATGAACAATATGTTAATAATAAAAATGTCTCAGATGATGAATGAGAAAACAATGTGACAGTGAGGAAGAGGTCACTCATAGGAATGAACCTGTAGAGAACTTTCACCTGAATCTGCAGCCACCCTCGACTTTGCTGTCCACAGCAGGCAACTGTTTTCAGTGCACAAGCTCTAAAAACCCACTGAACACTACATAAAAAATACAGAAATCTCACAACTCAACAACTGATCCATTATTAAACACCTGCATCATAGTAAGTAATTGAGCTGCAGTTTCTTTTGAATATGATTCAGTATGGACAACACAGTATCTCCCTTCTTGCTGAAACAGATCCTGGTGGTATGGATGAAGCAGAATGAACGAATCGCTGCAGCAGATGATTTATGATGATGCATAACTAGTCTTTTCTCAGTGGACAAATGAGTCTGTCTAAAAATGGATCCTCTCAGCATTTTGAATAAGCTTACCTGGTGCAGTGTACATGCATTTGGGGATCTGTTTGTTTAATGACAGCGGGACCATCTTCAATCCATTATTACTTAGGCCTTGTGATTAGTAAAATGCTCATCAAAGTCATAGTGGGAGTAAAATGCCCAGGTGATCTCCCTACAATCAATCAAATTGACTGAGCCACAGTGAAAGTGGTCACACACACACACACAGACACACACACACTCTCTCTCTTTCCCTGCCTCTCTACTGAGCTTTGTGTCAGCCGTAAGCTCTTTCCATTAAACCTGAGCTGCATTAAGCATTTGGGTTAAAAGCTTTCATAATCAGGTGTGTTCTCATTTAGTGTACAGAGATTTCTAAGATCAATACCGTCCTTGGTGTGAGAGCTTTGCCCACTGTGTGTAGGTGTGTGTGGGTGTGCATGCAGAAGGACCTCGGAGTCGAAGCGCTGTATTGTGCTGTATGTATTGTGCCGGTCTGAGTGTCTGTTTACTGTCTTCCATCTGTGGGGGTAAACTGTATCCTACTGTGATCTCTTCATTTTGCGTTTGAGACAAACTAACAGTGGTGCTGTAGATACTGCGGTTGTTTTTCTGCCTGCCGCCCCCTCAGTTGATCCTGAGGTCCACTCTGCAGACTGCTACTGCAACAAATGTGAGTTAAAACCCATTAATGAGCACAACACACACGCAGACATCTGCTTCTGTTCTTTTTTCTTTGCTTGTGTGTTTGTTTTTAAAACATATTCTGTGCTTGGGTTTGTGCATGACTGTCTCATATCCATCTTCGATCCATCCATGGATAAGCGTGATATTCAGTCTAAAAGTTAATTGCATTTTCTTCTAAACAGGTAAACACTTTGCCATTGAGATGATACACTTGTGTTGTTTTTTATGCAACTGAGGCAGAGAGGATCTCTGTCCTTCAAGAGAGCGCCACTTGTTTCCAGATAAACGTTTTAGCAATTATGTCCACAATAAATGTGCTCACATGCAAACACAGTCTTCCAACTTAATTGCTTTGTCTTGTATAAAACAGCAAATGCTTCAACCCCATGCCTTCCTGAGTACATCAGCCTCAAACTTCATTTAAGGCAAGTCAAAAGAAAAAAAATCTTGTTAAATTGATATATTTTTTGCAGTTTGTACTGTATGCATTTATTTGTTTTAATGAGTGTGAGCCCAGTGTGTGCTTGCTTGTGTTTGTTTGCAAGTGTGTGGGTGTTCAGGGACTTTTAGAGAAGTATGCCGGCAGCAGCGTTTTTACAAATGCCTCCTCTGCATTGGGATCAATATGTTAGGCCTTGGGGGGATGAGCTTGACCTGTGTGAGCAGTTTTTCATAATCACTTACATCTTGAAAATTCTGTTCTATCCTTAGTGGTGCTGCCTTGGCTGAGTTGTATTTTACTTTTCCACTTGCTTCATTCGAATGAAAGTCTCGCATACCCATATTCAAAGATAAAAATGACTAATTATACTGACATTTGTCAGTTAATAATAACTGAAAAGAACATTTGCAGGCCAGGATAATATCAATATTTATTCTCTTTAAGGCCTTTACTGTTGGTCTACCTGGAATCATGTTTAGTAAATATTTATCTTTTAAGTTGCCACCAGCATGATGGGTGTCAAATACCACAAGATGAATTATGCAATGACTGAGTCTGACAAGAGGTGATTCAACAACAATAACATATGTCAGCAGTTGCCTTCACCAGTCTGGCCCCAGGTTGCTTCTCTATTTTTAAATTTCGACATGATAAATAGTAAATTGAGCCCATACATTTCTGTGCTTCAAACTGTAGTGCTTGATGAAATGTCATAATTCACACCAGCCGCCTTGCTGACTAATAACGTCTTCATCCCTGACACTGCCAATGGCCTGTGTCCTCACAAACTGTAATGCCTTCATTCCCAGTAGCATTCCACTGAAGCAGGCCTTGGCCCTGCAGTGTGTGATGGCTATGTTCATTGTTCATGTGCTCAATAGGCAGCACATGGCGTGGGCAGCAGTCAGTGGGGCTAAATTTGTGCCTCTCTGCTCATTCCGGGGATATTTGTGACTTGCTCCTTGTTGACTCGTTGCGCTCCTTGCTGACAACGGGTCTCTGTGTGTCACACACTGCTAAATCCAGGCAGCTGTATGCAATTAAGCAGCAAAATGCTGGAGATGTGCATGCTCCTCGACAATGCATCAAGTGGCGACGATGTGCTGATTTAGAGTGTATGATTAGCTGAAAAATCTAATTAAGTGTCCTCTCTGTCATTTTTGCATTTGTTTTGACAGGTTTGAAACAACAAATCAATCCATCATTGTACAATATGTCTACATCATGATGGTTATAATAATTAAGACATATCCTTACAGTACAGTGGGTGGTTGACATCATTAGCCAAATCAATAAATCACTCTTACATCAATACCACTACATTAAAATATTTAAAAGAAATATTCTTTTTTTAATATTTATCTGTGACATCCTGACTCAGAGGAGTTTACTGTACATTAGTCTCATAAAAGTGTTAGAGCTCTGGGAGATTAATAGACCAGCAGACAGAATCCAGACCAATAGATGCTGTCAGATGTCTTTAATGTTTTCATCTTGTCGGTGGCAGGCTACTTTGACAGACAGACAGGCATCGCTTGATAAATCAGCGGCCACATCTTTTCCCGGAGGGAGATTCACTGTTGTTTCCTAGGTAACTAGCACCCCCCCTTCCCTTTCCCTTTGGTTCCTCTGGACTGTACCACGTTTACTGTAGGGTGAGAAATGAACTTATCGAATAAAAGTAAAATTTTCAGCCATAATTTAACGGCTTGTACTAACATAATATAACTGCAAAGCAATAATCTTTTGGTTGCGGTTTGTAAAAGCTCGTTTAATTGATATAAAATCCGTTATTAATACTTGGATCTCAGCACTAACCCCCTAGCGAAGCTCATTTAACATTTCCTCGAACTGTCAAAATCGCTTGTTGCTTCCTACCCTAGCCTTAAAAGTAGTTAGCGAGCTAGCGTGTAGCGAATGATAACGTACTTTAGCCTTTCACTGAAATACATTTCGAAATCGGAAAAGTTTGCTGCTGCAAAGAAACAGTGAGAAGTCTGAATCGAGGTCCATTTTTTTTTCTTTGCCGTCCCGATCCTATCCGTGGGTCCCGTTCCAACCGAAATAGCGCTCTCGAGAAGCCGTGGTGGCGGCTGAAGTGCGGCTGGATGTGACAGGTTCGTCATCAGGTAAGCTGCAGGTAGTTAGCTTAGCAGCTAGCACCCTTTGGCTCTGGTATTTCTTTACACAGTTGTTCCGGCGTTATTGTGAATATAGCGACTCTTAGCACAAGTACAAGTGCTTGAAAACGTCCCTGATGTTGTTGGAACACTGTTCGCTGACGTTTGCTATGCTAGCTCCTAATCACTGCCTAGATGGCTAAAGAAAACAAGTGAAAGCTGCCCCATAAAAGCAAATATTAAATCAGTATGCATTACGTCGCTGTGGTCCATATGTGTCTCTCCTGCACCGTTCAGTGTAATGCACTGTAATGGGACATGTTGTCTGCTATTAATGAAGAAGGGATCAAATCTGTTGGGGTTAGGATTTGATAAGAACTGATTTTATTATTCATTTCACATGCGATTGGCGGTCACCACTATTAAGCAATGGCGTGTGTATCATTGACATAAGGTGCATGCATATTTCAGTGCATGCACCTTTTAGATGCAAAGGCAAAAAGACAATAAATGTCATGGCACCTTGATTAATGTGTTGTTAGATTTAATTGCTTTGTACAAGAAAAAATAAAGCAGCTCTAATAAGATTTTCATCTGCTGCAGGTTGGCCGAGCAATAGCCTTTACCACTGGGCAAGGTTAATAAGTTTTGGTCAGGTTAGCTGCTAGGTCATGTACAGTAATTTGTCCCTCTGTAAATGCAAATTGACATCTCAGAAGAGAATTGCACCAGTGGAAGCGCAGTGAGGCAGGCAGCAGGTATTAGGTTCAAATGAGCCATCCGTGTAATACTGTAAAATGGACCTTGGCTTGCCATTTGTATGGAATATATTGTGTTCATTAAGGCTATTACTGCAATGGTTCACTTGAGTAAGATTTTGTATAATCAGAAGTATGAAAAATGAATCAATAATGTTCTATAGAGTGAAATTAAGATGAGATTGTCTGACAGGAGGTTGATGATGTTTGATCCTAAGCCAGTAGGAGTTTTAATGTAGTGTTTCCAGTATTCCCTGGTTGATTTTGGTGCTTTTATATCTTTACTCTCAATACACTGGTTGACCACTTGCCTACACATTCATTCAGCACTTGTTTGTTTTCAGTCATCATGTGGACTTAGTGTGTGACAGACTTACCAGAATGAGCTACAAACAGAAGGAAGCACAACTCTCTGCTGCTTGATATTTGATTACATCTAATAATAGAAAAAGACAGCTGCCTTTTCATTGATCTGTATTCGGTGCCCTACTTCTGAGCCCTGTTTTTTTTTTTTTCTCCTCACTGTTTATCATGTTAACCTATCCAGTAGTAATAACACGGAATACAGACAATATTCTGTGCTGGGGAGCATTTTCAAACAGTTTTAACCCATCAGTCTTTATTTGTTGTAATTAGCCATTGTTTCAAAATACTCCTTTTGTGTTTGAAAATGAAAGCACTTTGGGCGACAGAATCCTAAATCTGGTTGTGTGTGGGTGAGCCAAGCTGTTTGGGGTCAAACAGGACAGGGATAATAAGTGGGGAGGGGATACCATGTGGGAAGGAAGTGGCTCAGCTTGTTTGTCTGCCAGGCTTTTGTTTGTTTTCCTGTCGGACAAATCTATTTAGGAGGTAGGCTATCAAGGGTCTGCCGGTGGAAATTAGCTACAAGCAGGGCTTGTTATGCAGTTATTGACAGTTATTCAGTAATGTGGTCATTGAGAAGTTGCTTGCAACCAAATGAGAGATTGATAAGCTTCATCCATGAGCAGTGATGGAGCAGGTTGACCTGCTCAGCTGCTATTGTTTTGGATGAATGATAAGATATTGAGTAGTGTTTTTTCCAACATACCAGTTAAGTTTCATCGTGCAGTTATATTTATTTAGTTGTTGCTGTCTAGGAGCATTCCCCCTCCTTTAATCTCTTGCTTCTGTGTACATGATATGGTGTATCGAGATTACATTCACAGAAGGAGTAAACTGACACTTTTGCTTTTCACAAAGATTGACCCCTCCCCTCCCCTTTGTTCATGCTTCATCTAATGGCAGTCTGTCTGTGTTATTTCCCCACAGGTGCCCTGATGCCAAAGATGACGTCAGTATTCGGTGTAATTTGCTGAGGTAGACAATTTTTCATGTTAGTGAGATTAATCCCCCCAACCCCCAGCTCCCCAGAAACATTTGACAAATCTATTGCCTGTGGAGCTTCAGATTATATATAGCTACCAAAGCAAAATCAGACAGTAAATAGGTTTGTTTAGCGTGGAACTGTAATTTATGTTTAGCCTCACTGATGTCAACGAAACACCCAGGCTGCCGCGTCATTCACAGCCTTTGTATGAGACAGAGGCAGAGAGAGAAAGAGAGACAGACACAGGGAGAGACAGAGAGACAGACGGTACAGCTGTTCTATTGAATCTGGATCGAAAAGTCATGAAGCTGGATCTCTGACTCATCAGTTCTGTGACGCTCCGGTTTCACGGCTCATATGATGCCAAACAGCATGTCATCAGCTGGGTGGAGGGGAGAGGATGGGTGGGGTAGGAGACAGATCAAGACTTCCAAATCCCAGCCACAACCACTCTTTTTTTTTTTTCTAAGCTCATTCTGATGCAACAACAATAACAGAAATGTTCACTACTGTGCAATTTTCCAGTCCAGTAAACTAAGGAATTAGATTGAAATCGAGCTTGAAAGATAGCTTAGAGAAATGGGAAAAACATACAGGTGAAGGATGAGGAGAGGTCAGGGGAGGAGAAGGCAAGAGATATGTAAGAGGAGAAGAAGAGAGGGGTGTCTGGATGGTGGGGTAGATGAGTTTAGAGGACAGATGCTGAGGTTAGGTAGAGGAGAGTTGTGAGGGGGAGGAGGTACAGTGCTCCTGTTTCCTGGGGGGATGGTGTTAAGTGTGATGATAGAACATAGACAAGGACAGGGCTGATCCTCATTATGCGACCGCAGCAACTCTTTGATTATTGGTTACTGGTATTGCTTTTTGTATGACACATATATTCTTGTGCCTGTTTTCTATTGGAAAACAATTCATGTGGTGCTGGTTTGAATTCGAACATAACAGTCTTCACAGGGAGAAGAATGGAGAAGGAGTAAATAACGTGATAGCTATTTAACAGGGCATAAAATTGGGGAAATACCTTTTAAGCTCAGCATTCAGGGGTTGTTACTGTAAGTGCAGTTTTCGCCCATTCACTTAGGCTGCTCTGTTCCAATAGAGAGCAGTAATTCAGAGAAGCAGCCCCTCTATTGGTTGGAGCTGTTAAGGGGCAGGGCCTTGCCACAAGCTGGTGGGCAGGAAGGGGCTGGCTTTAGGGGTGTAGGGGGATTGGCTGGAAGTGTTTCAGCCAGATAGTTGGAGTAGACACTCTTCTGCTTCCTGCCTGCCTGCCTCGCTCACTTGCTCCGTTGCTGAGAGAGAGAGAGAGAGAGACATCGAGAGAAAATCCCTGTCTAGGCATGGACCTCCGGCTGCAGCACTCGGCAGCTCACGAGGAATGACAACACTTCACATGGTCATTAACTCCAGTCGTTGAAGCTGAAGGGAGGGCTGTATTGTAGCTGAGTGTCACAGAAGCACCGGGTGCCTCCTATGTTCGGGACAGCAGACAGACAGAGGCACACAGCAGAGCTACAGGACCCAGTGAAATGAGGTGGGAAAGAACCGTCATATTGGCTGGCGTTTCCTTTTTTTTTTAAGAATTTTTTTGTGGAGTTTTGCTGCAGTGTGCTGCATACCAGTCTGGGTGGGGAGGGAGGAGAGGGAATGTTTTATCTGTGTGAGAGAAAGAGTGTGAGGCTGAAAACGAGGGAAGAAAGGGAAGAAAATATGGACAGAGTGGAATAAATGCAAAGGAGGAATGGGAGTCTGCAGCCACGCAGTAACTATCTTTACTGCAGTTTCCAGCGCTGTAATGGACTTTCTCTTTCTCAGCTCCTCAGGGAGAGGCATTATCACATCAGATGACTTGCTCCTTCTTCAGTGCAAATGTCAGGAGCCTTTCTTGCCACATGGGCAACATATTTTTCACCGTCTAGAGAAAAACTGTGTTGTGGCATCTGCCCTGTCACTGCTGGCTTTGTGTGCTTCTCACAAAGTTTTTCCTTGTAACTTTCAGTGTGCAAAATTTCCAAATAACAAGGGCTAGCTACAGGCAAAGATTGTTTGTACAGAACAGGGTCTGATGTTTCGACACTCTTTATGTGTGTGGACACAAATAGCCGGTGGCCTGGATAAGCTGGAACTTCACAGTTCTAATAAGGCCCACATCATAAGTAACCTTTTGAGTTAGATGGGGCATGGTTGACGTGTCCCTAGCTTTCCGCTGTCTGTCTAGATTTAGCTTTGTGCTAGGCGCTTGGTCTGGTGCGCTCAAGCAGTGGACATCATCGCCTGCATGGAAAAGGCCAGGGTGGTGTCATGCGTCTGGCCATGGATCAAGGGGAAGTGGGTGTTTTCTAAAATGGAACATGAGTCCAGCCCTTCCTGTTGAGAAAAGAATAGGATAAGTCTCAGACAAGCACCAAGTCCTTACTGCACCACCCTGTCACCCAGATATCCAATTCTCCGAAATTGACTCTCATGCAAATTGTACCTCGAGATGGTATTAAAAGGATTTAGTGGTTAGTAGGTTTTTCAGACATCTTCTGCATGAAAGAGGCAGTCTGATTGCTCTGTGACACGAGGGTGAGTTTGCTGAATCGTTCAGCTCTTATGTTTTCAAGTGCTGTAATTTGAAGGCTTAAAATCTCCATTTATTTGATGTGTTATACTTAATATTTAAATGTACAAGAGCGTTAGTCTAATCTACTACAGTATTTTCTATTCTTGATTTAAAGATATACAGTTGAAACTGTTGTGATAAGTTTCACAGTCACAACAGTCACACTGTACCTATAGTGCTTCTACAATTAATCATCATGTTTATCTGAACAGCACTGTTCACCTATGGCTGCCAACTGCACTGTAATTAGCTGATGACTTGCCTGAGTCCTGTGGCTAAGCAGGGAGCAGACAAGAACACTTACACAGGAAAACAAGTCCATTTACTGAGTGCAGGGGTTGATATAAGTCAGTGATACTGAGACTCTCTCCTGCCTGTTTTCAGTAAAGTGCTTATAAAAACATAGCAAATGATGGGTAAGATATATCATCTGTTCTGTGTTATGAAATGGGGCCACTGATCGGGAGAGGAAAGCCCAGTCCCACATCATGAGCAGGGCCATTTGGGTCACTGTGGCTTAGTTAAGGCTATTATGGGGCACACCTATCTGCTGACTCTGTGAAATGCTTCTTGCGTTGCTATTGAACAGTAGCTTAGTCCTGGTATAGACTCTGCTGAGCTCACTCACCCGTCCTTATCGCTAATGGTATTTGATAATATTGAACCCAAGGAGCCGTAGCTTATGCCAAAGACAATTTCATAAGCATCATAGCGTCCATAGTATTAAATATGAATTAGGCTGCAGGGTATAGGCCTGCTCTGATCCAGGCTGGTGACGTCACACTGAAAGCTGTGTTAGGTTTGTTAGGGATGGAGGACATTTTGATAAAACCTGTGCTACATGGCTCACCTATTTTCCATTACTCACTGGAAACTGAACATTTTCCTACAATGAGGCCCTTTCTCCGCAGCCTTGAAAAACATTGACCACTTGTTCCTCTTGACCATGCAAATGACCATACAACTGTGGTTTGCCAGCATAAAATGGTAATAAATGGAAATGCAGCCACTCAGGTACCCTGCCCAGGCGCTTCTCTGTCATAGTCATTTGTATTTCTACTTTATTTTGCTGGCAACACCTGGCTGATGCCACAGTAAACGTTGTCACAAGGCTTACGACCAATGGAAACCAGGTAGCTTATCGTCTCTGCTGAACAAATACAAGCAGCTAAGATAAACTGCACTGCACAGCCAGAGCACACAGATACCAGACTAATGGGTTACATACGTGGTATTTAGAGGTCAAGCCAATGACTTTCACTCGAGACGCCCCAGTCCCGCTGGCTCTCATTCAATTAAGCAGACTGACCAAGATAATGCCCCTGCCAGCTGGCCTTAGTAAGCGTCAGTAATCCATAAAGTCTAGTACTGTGGTGCTTTTCTTCACATCTCTGCCCTGCTTTATCAGGTCACCCTGTCTGTCCACTGTTTGTACTGAAGACACAGAGGGGACGCAGCCCTCTTGCAGGAATTCAGGAATTAAAGATGAACAGGATATACACTGATGTGCTGGATATGGCTCTTTAGGTTTTATTCCACATGTGATACTGAATTATTGAAAACATAAAGGATGACGTTATCAGGATTATAGATTCAGTTGCTGAAGTGAACATTGATATTAACATCGACAGACCCAGGGCTTCTAGTATAAAAATCCCTGGAAGGACTCGATACTGCAAAGACAGAGCCTGGTTCGGCCATGAGGGCGAACAGGAGGGCTCATCTGTGAGGTAAAAACATAGGGTGCTGCATGGTCCCGTCCTACCTGCCCACCATCTGTCTTTTTGTCCCTTCATACCAGTAGCATTGTCATTGAAGCGCGACTGCTAAGCTTAGCATAAACTAAGTCAGGTTTCATGCAGCAGAATCTAAGCTAGCCTAACCCAAGGCAGAGACACGCTGTCCAAGGACACGTCAAACGATACTAAACCAAAGCAGCATGCTCTGCCTCTAACCTCAGTTAGAGTTTTCCAAAGCAGTCATTATTGCAAAGCAATTTTCTTCCACTGTGTGTTTGAGTTTGTCATGCTCTTCGGATGAGATGTTGTTTTATGACAGAGGTAACAGTTTTCTCCCCAGGACAGCAATTTGCTTTCCTGCAGGAGCTGGGGTGTATTTCTAGAGGCTAACATTAGATATACCTGCTATGCCAGAGCCATTTCCCTATTAGAAATCTATTATAATTTTCAGTATTGATAAATCTATTGACAGATTTTACCATTTAGCGTATAAATGATGGATGTTTTTTATGTCTCAGAAAGACTATTAGAGTTTATGTCATAATATATGTGACATTTATCCAGCACATTCGTGATTTGCTTTGATAACTGATAATTTGATCATCATAATTGTAATGGTAATTTTTCTATTGCCTAACCAGTTAATGAAAGAATTGATTTGGGCCTTGTGTCAGTGCTTATTTTGTGCACCACAGCGTGCACACTGAACAGCCGTTAAATCCCCTGGGAATACTGTGCAAACATGCAGGAGTATACAGTAACGTGGGAACTGACATGCAGTCATGTTCCTGCATGATTTTTATTACGCCATCGCCCACATGAGGGTCCTTTTCATCTTCAGTCCTCACCATTTCTTTTGAATATCTTTCATGACAGACATTTTTTGACTGTTGCCTGTTTAGTCCCTTGTGAGCTTTGTTGATGACCCCAGCGAACCCTTATTCACACCGTGGGCCTACTCGACATATGAATGCTTTCAGTGCCGCAAAACTCAGCTTTCTCCACAAAAAATAAAAATGATGTCTGTGTTCTCCAACCGTTTTAGCACAACTTACTGCATTTGCGGCCAAGTAATTTCTCAGAGAAATGGCGCCGCTGTCCCTTCACACATTCTGACAAAGTAGGTTAGCTTGATCACAGACTTCTTATGGCTTCTAAAAATAAGAAGGGATTAATTGTTAAAGGTCAGATCTGACATGATTCTTACCTGACTGTCTCTTCTGCAGCGATTGGCTCTCTCCCTGGGGAGATGGTGTGAAATTAAATCCTGCTTTGGAGAGTGGAGCCTGGGAGTCAGTACGATCGGGCAAGGAAGCTTCTCATCTCATTTCACATGATCAGCACTAAAGTGGGACAATATGATTAGCTCGACAATGGTCTGGATTCATAGGCTTGGAAGAGTATAAGGTTGGTGGGCGATTTCAAGGGGAAACATGTTTCTGCCACTTGGTGTCTCAGGAAAGTTTACCTGTCAGCAGCAACAACAAAAAAAAATCAGGCACAAGATTCTGGGCATTCATGCTTTGCCGCTTTTGAATTTCTCCCTCTGATATTTCAGATTGAAAGCAAAGCTAAAAACACACAATTAAAGATACACAAGTTTAACTGAACGACCAAGACAAAGAATGATGTTTAGGTCAGAAATACTGTGCTGAGCCAGAATCTGACTTGACCTGAACACATGTTCAGCTGTATGAAAACGGTGTAAGAGTTTCTGCTTGTGCAGGGAAATTGTAATGGGATTTCTTCTTCCCTTAACAGTAGCATAGATATTTTGAGTACAAGTCTCAGCTTGCCTTCATTAACACCAAGTGGAGCTTGTCATGTGCCTTTAGAGGTTGTTCAAGATGTTGCTCTCGTGGTATTTAATGTTTTCTTGGTGTTTTCCGCAGTTATGTTTTAATGTTTAAAACAGTAAAGGGGGATCTTTTAACAAGAGCTGTAGGTTTTAACAACCCTTCTCCATCTCCTCCCTCAGTCTGGTGTCTTCCCCGCCCCCAGTTAGCAGAAAAACATTTCCAGATGGGCCAAGAAAAGAGCTCCCTGCGCAGTAGCTTAGTAATGGATTTCGTACGTTCAAACTAAAGGTCACTTCCTCAGATTGTTGCTCAACCAATTGTCCCAGTGCCTTTACAGGACGAGGCAAGGCGCACATACACACATTCCCCCCGTGAATGTAAACTGACAGGCCGCTGTCAATGAGGCGGTATCTAATTTGGGCGGTGGGAGACCAGTGAATATTGCAGGACACTGGGCAGTGTCATAATCGTGTCTGGCACTGGCATATGCATCTGTCTCGGTTCCTCTCTGGCTGCTGGACGGCTGCCCGGAATAGTGCTGCGCTGCGCGGTTTTCTATTGGCTGCACCGTCCCTCCGTGCATGGCTCTACAGGGCGGGTTGCACCCTGGGGCTTTTTTCTATCTCTGCTCTGAGTCGATGCTCTTGTCCACTGTCTCATAGCACAGAGGCTTTTGCCTTTCACCGCTTTGTGTGCAATATGTTGGAGAGCCAGCGGGCTTGTAGTCACACCATACAACAGCACACAGCAGTGACTGGGGGACTTAAACTCAAGTGGCTTCTGAATAACCTCACAACTGCCTTTTCTCTGGTTCATCAGTCCTGTACCCTTTAGAACTAGCACCCCTCTGGGGCAGTATGCACCCAAATTCAGACTGACGTGCATACGCAAACACCGTTAACGCCTGCTGAAATTTAGCAATCTATTTTCTCACTCTCAAAATAACCTCAATCTGTTTGTTTCTGTCTCTCTTCTCCATTCCAGATCAGTGACAGAAAGTGCCTTGTGAGACAACATCCCTACTTGAAGACCCTGGGTGTTTCTGAAGAGCTTCAGACTTCTCCCTTTGCAGTCGTGACAGGATATAGCTGAGCTGCAAACACCCTTGACCCCTTAGGTTGTCCTTACCTGTGCTCAGTGTGTGAAGAAACCCCAAGTGAGAAGGTGGAGCTGCTGCACGGCTGGAAAAGGTGCCAAAGCTCTGAGAGAGAAGACTGAAGACTTTTAAACAATAGAAAGCCACAAACTCTGTGTTGTCCTAAACTGTGCCATTGCCCCTCAAAATAGCACCATCCCACCATCCACCCTTGCAGATATCATCATTCATACAAAGGACATTTTGGGGACATTGGTACAACCAGTAGAGCTTGTCTCCGAGCATGCCCCCTCTGCCTTGTCAGAGGTCTGCACCTGAGACTTACTGATTGATGAACAATTAGCTGTTTGACTGACAAACTACAACAGCAGTGCAGTCCCATGCTCCGGTCACAGAGACTTTACCAGTCCATTACCTCCTGTCTCCTGTCCACAAGGACAAACCTCATCCACTGAGCTGAAGCAGATCATTTATAGCTACATGTTCCATTAGTTTTAGTCGTTGTGCATTTTGTTTTTTATTGGAACACTGAAACACCTCATCAGAGGACAACCTCCTCCTCAGACCAAGTGGCTCCACTCCACCCCAGCTCCACAGCCAGTGCTGCTGACATGGCTCTAAACATTGCTTCTATACGGGACACAAAATGGCTGACCCTGGAAGTGTGCCGGCAGTTTCAGAGGGGGACTTGTTCACGCAGTGATGAGGAATGCAAATTTGCCCACCCACCCAAAAGCTGCCAGGTGGAGAATGGGAGGGTGATCGCCTGTTTTGACTCGTTAAAGGTAAGGACCTGTATATACTGTAGGTAACTGCTGTTTAACTTTGACTCTGTCATCACGGTCGACACCAAGTGGCATCATAGTTTCTACTTTGTTTATTTCTCTACTACGTTTGTTTATTTGTCTTTATATAACTGCATGGAACCATCGAATGATGTAAAGCACATATGAATAATTGGATTACATTCCTGCAGTACCAGTATAGCATGGGACGTAAAATGTTACAGCTCTGTGGTTCCTAATGGTTGGTGGGTGTAGGTTGTCTGCTCAAATTAGCATGTGTGTCACGTTTCCATGCTGTGCTGCAGTTAGCAGACCAGTGTGACCTATGAAGCAAAAGGCAAGAGAGGTCTGTTGTCATGTTCACTGTCACCACAGATGTGTGTATGTGCATGTGTGTTTGTGTTTTGTTGTTGTTGTTTTTTTTAAACGGTAAGTTCTTCCAGGGTTCGTTCCAGGGCTTCTATTCCTGGGTGCCTGTCAGCTGTCACACACAACCAGCAGACAACAGCCAGATGATGTTTGGTTCTCACAGATCCAAGACGAGGTGTAGGCATCGCTTGTTCAGGATGTGGTTAATATGCTTATTTTGTCCGCTGAAGAACTCAGTTTGAAATGGATAGAACTGTGCTGAGATGAGGCCTAAAAGCCACATTGAAGTATTTATTTCTTTAATGAAGGCCTGTTGTTTGTTGCCCCCTCTTATCAGGAGTTATCTCGCTGTTATGTCGATATGTTCGATACACTTATTCTTGCACAGTTTTATAGTTTACTTTTTATAGTGGTAAAATATCTTAAATTAGCTTCACAACAGACACTTTAAAAGTCTTCCCAATTATAACAAGGTCGCTTCACACAAGCCCCCACATGCTGCAAATAAGATGGCTGCATCCAAGAGCAACCTATTATTTTCAAGCTGAGTGGAAAAAAAAAAACAGCTGTGACAATGATAAATAGCCAAAGAAACTAGAGCAGAACACTGTAACTGTGAGGGGTTTGTCTTTTTTTTTTAAGTATGCACAGTAGCTGCGTTTCACATGTACAGCAGTGTAGTGTTGGAGAGTGGATTTCACAGTTTTCTGTTGTGGTGCTCTTAGCTGTATATTTAGGGTTTGCAGGGGACATTGTTGACTTGTGACCCTATCGTTTCCAAAGGTTGTAAAAGCCCTCTTCATTACAAGTTGCTCATGGTCAATTATTTATGTGGCACTATGAAAACAAGCCGCGTTTATGGTTCTACAGTATCCGCTGTTCTCTTGAATAAGACTCTGCTCATGGTAAGGCTCGCTGAGCTGTTGCTTGCAGTCAGCCACTGACTGCCAGATTTTGTGAGCTGTTATGCCATTATGGTTTAATGAGCAAACAGCTGACTCCAATCAGAACTGATTTATTGTTGCACCATGCAAGGAAAGGCCTGACATGGATCCTCTGCGCGTTGCGTGATTTTTCTTTTCCTTGAAAACTCCCGCCAGACACCCCTTTCATGATTGCCAGCCAGTACTGAGGATATAGGATATAGAGGCATTAAATACAGGCCTCTTGTGTGGCTATTTTCTGTCCCTGTTATTCTATATATCACACAACAGTATTCTAGGAATATTTGTTACATCTGCTCTTAGCTTTGTGCCTGTGACCCAACCACTTCTTAGTACTGGTTGCTCATAATATTGTTTATCTAGGAATTTTGTTGCTGTCAGTGTAAGCTGCTCCGGGTAAGTGCACCAGCTAAATTGTTTAATGTATGGACAGATCTATCTCCAACTGCAGCCACTCTCTCTCTTTCTCTCTCCCTCCCCCCACCTCCTCTTTTCACCATACAACCCAGTGACAGAACGAGAATACAGGATTCTCTGTACTTTTAACTCCAACTCGCCTCCTCTCTCACAAAGACTTTCCTCGTGACGGCTAAGAGAATGAATGCTTTATTTTGCATTAGGAAAAGTGTTTCGCTCCACGGCAGGCTGATTTCCACCCAATTACGGCTGTATCGTCTTCCTGGGTCTTCTCACCTGATCGGGTTATCATGCCAGGGGTGTGTGCTGCCAGGCGTGAAACATGTGAAAGATATGGCTCAGGAGAGGAGTAGAGTGGAGATGTCACTCTGTTGTGGTACTCGTCAGGCAAACGTGCATTCAGTGGAGAATTTGACTGTTCTGGTTGTTTTCTTCAGCCTGAGTTGGTAAAAACACCCCTGTGATGATCGTGGCTCCTTGTTGAACCCCCATACAGCAAAAAAGAATTAGCTTCTTGTCTTCACACCAGGGTTTATTTTGGATGTATGCTGTGCCAAGTGGTGCCACATAAGTACTTGTGACTTAGATTTTTCTTTGGGCTGCAAACAAAAAATCTTTCAGATGATTTTATGTAAATTACAGGTGTCTCTGACTGGAAGACTCTTGGCAATCATCTCCTGCAATGTAGCTTTTAAAAGTTGTTATTAATTTCAAACACAAAGCAGTGGGACTACTCAGAGAGGCTGCTGTCATTGCTCATGGCAAAAAGTAGAGAGATAAGTTCCTCATATACTTTTAGGTATAAACTACATTTGAGAGCATAATTAATTTATTGCATCCATCCTCACTGATGAGACCTGGAGAACAACCAGGCCTGATAAGGACAGTGATGGGTGTAGTGGGACTGGGCAGCAGCCGAACAGTCACTTGCACAAGTTCCATTCACCTGGAGCAGACGAATGACCGGGGAAGACAACGGCACCTGAAATACCTGGTTTTGCATTTTCTGTTGCTTTCTCTATCTATACCTGGCAGCATCCTGATTTTGCTGCGCTGCTCTCAGCATTTCTATAGCGTAATGTCTAGGGAATTATTTTTTGTCCTCCTGCTCTACACCGAAAGCTTTAGAAATAGTCCATCTATGCTACATTTGTCATCTCTCAAAATAGGACAAGCTGCTTCATCTCTGTCCAGCCGAAGCTGTAGTCACATTTGGTTGGTAGACATGAAATAGCTTACCAGGTGTCATCCATTTCCATTGAGACATGACATGAAAATTTAACAGTGGTGACTTCAACAACAGGAGTAGCAGTGGGAATGTCAACAGTTTTTTCAATGAGGCTCATTAGATTTCCAGCGCGGCTCTGGATCCTGTCACCGCTCAGCTCTGCTGTGTAAGTCCAGAGCAGTCCAAATCAGTAGTGTTGGTGTTTTCATTTGAAGTTTGTCTCTGCTTTGTCTTCTGAATTAGGAACAGTACATGCAAATCAAACATGTGCAGACAGGTCTGGTGGCTTCCAGGCACAATATGGCATTTAAATGTCTCGTCAGGCTGTGGATTATATTTGTTTAAACAGTGCTGCAACATTAAGCAACCTCCATACAGGTAGATGATTAAAGTTATTGAAATGTAGTTAATGATACATCCTTCACTGCAGAAGGTGATAGATAATCAGTACAGGCAGCACTGAGTCTACAGCAGTGCCACTGATGATGTGCCGCGGTTGAAGCCGTTTCCTTTAAGCGCCTTGATACTTGTTGGACTGTGACTGTGGAAATCATGACATCGTGGTGGCTGGGATGATGGGAGGAGGGGGCTGGAGGAAATGAGCGAGAATACCTACGGTAATGGAGTAAATGCAGTCACACCAGTCATGTGATGATGTCACATTGGTCATGCCTCTGACAGTGGTCTTTTGTTAGCGTTTATTTCTCCTCCTTTCCAGTTTTTTCTCTTTAGTGCTGTGTGTGACCAAGCTCACTGGCTTATATTTCTTCCCTCTGCAGTACAACACTGCTCATGTCCAGAGTGTTTGTCTCAATTTATGTTTTTGACTGCCTGTCATTGCACAAATATGACATAACACACGTAGGCTGTAAGTAAAGCAGAAAATGAGACTAAAAATAAGCAGCTCATGGAGAAACTGTCTTTTCAATCACAATTTTTCTACACTGCAGAAAATGTATTTTACGCATGATTGGTAGAGAGAGTTTTTAGACACATGTACATGTCATGGTATCGTTTTTGCAGAACATAAGGCCGTCAAACCTTTTCACAGCAGATCAGATGGTTGATTACATGGGCTGTTTAAATTTAGCTCCCCGTGTTTTTTTGTACCAGTCAGATTTTACCAGGTGACCTCCACGCCTGATCGAGCTTCAATAGTCTGAGGAGTGGGAGATAGTCTGGTGCATCCTGGCACTATCACGTTTCGTCAAGTTGGGGCTGTCAAAAAGAAAGTGGTGTAGCAGGAGAAACAATAGAAGCTACTTCCAGGTGTGTGGAGTGTTTTTTCACGTGTATCACAGACTCTGCACAGTCCCCCTGGGGGTGAGGTGCCCTGGTTTCCCTCACTTGGTAAGAACATCTTAATCCGGAGTTTGATTCAAAAGAGTGCGCATGTTTTTTGGGGTCGTGGGATGGCTGAAACCAGTAAATAAAGAAGCGAGGGAACATGGAAAGAAGGGAAGGTGGTAGTATTTGAATGGATAAGAGAATAATGGAGGAGTAAACAGGTCACAGGTCTAGCCAAGCAGGGAGTCAGAGCAACATTTCTCAGCTAATTGTCAAAGATTGTATTAAGATTCAGTGGGAAAGTGTCTGTGACCTTGAGTTAATCTGTTACTCTATAGCCACCAGTCCAGACAGATACCAGGCACTGAAACTTAAATGCTAACAGATACCAAAGGCAGCTTTTTTAGTTTAAGTCTGGTTTAACTGTATCTTCCTCTCTCTGGGCTTATTGCGCTTTTCTTTTTTTTTTTGATCTTTAGGAAGCCTCAGTGAACATGAACTTTATGCCCATGGCCTCAGCCCCCCTTTCCTCTCCTGTTTTAAAAGATGGGCTCGGCTGCATTCCTCGGTGTAATCCTCTCGAACTGGGCCACACCCTGGGCAGAGCAAGCGTGGAGGGGAATGTAGGCAGCACAGCAGGACCTGGTGTTCCCCCAGGGTCATTCACACAGACACAATGAGGCAGTGACTTGAGCTTAACATGGGGCTGCAGTGGATGCGGCACGCTTTGATGAGCCCTGAGGAGACCCCCACCACTACCATTCTGGCCTCCTCGTACGCAGGCACATGTACACTCTTTGTCTTCCCAGTGCAAACTGTGCCAAATTTCATTTGATCCATGTGATTTCACCTCATACAGCCCTCATCCCCAGTCTATCTGATCTGAAAAAAGCACCAAGGAGAGGAGGGGATAAGAGAGAAGGAGGAGGAAGTTAGATCCGCTCACTGTTTAAGTCTCATGACCCAGGCCCAGTTAGTCAGCCAGTCCTGTGTAGTCACTGGAAAGTTTTCATACCAATAGGAAAAACCACAAAACATCTATTTTGCATAAATGAAAGCATTTTAACCACAATTAAACCTCAGTAATAGACTAGTGTGTCAACATGATTTGTAATAGATGCACTTGAGCCTTGAAGAAAGCGGAGTTTCCTGTCGTAGTTCTTCTTTTTTCTCTTTCAAACTGTCACCTTCCATTTTTATTATTTCTTATCAGTCTTGTCACTTTTACTCTTCATGTGTCAGATCAGGATTGTGGTTGGTGCACAGACTTGAACCTGTTGAAAGGAACACGTGTAAATCCACCTTTGTCATGTGTAGCATTTACATGTTAGTGTTGTCATTTTGAGTATTTACAGAGGTTATTGATTTTACTGCAGACTAGCGGTACTGAACTGTGCCGCTGTTGGTTAATTGGGCCACGACTCTGACCCACATCTGTGTGTCGGAGTGTGTGCGACAGTGAGAGAGTCTGCTGTGATCCCCACATCTCACCGTCCCCCTCTGGGTCTAGCTGCACACCTGGATGAAGCCAGCTTTAGACACTATTCTTAGAATACTCAGAAATAACTGGAAATGAGTGAAAATGCAGTACTACTATAGTACTCCTCTTGTTTTGACAGTCAGTTGCATGTTTCTTGTTCCTTACTTTTAAACTGCTTTATATTGAATGTGTTAAAACTCTTTTGTTTTGCTCTTGTTGGCAGCCAAACCTAAACACCACACAGAGCCAACAGAGAATAGTTGTGCAGTGGTACATTTGAAGGCAGTTTTGTCTCTAATATCAAGTGAAAATATTCCAGAGATCAGAAAGAGGAGCAGCATTTAGCCATTTATCTTTGTTAAACCCAAATATCAGGCATGAACTGGCATGTTTAACTGTATTTAGAAATAATTGTTTTTTTAAATACATAAATGTACTTTTCCCATACTAATAATATCAAAGGTCAAAACATATCAGCCCTTTGTATTCAAGCTTCCAGTGTATTGGTCAGAGACACTGCAGCACTCCTTTGATGATAGTGGGTCTGAACGCTAATATCCAGCCTTGTTTTTATCAAGAAATGCTGTTCTAGTTTTGAACTTACACTCTATTATGTCCTCTCTATAAAACAGAAAATGTATGGCACTACTGTTGTTTAATATCACATTGAATAGTAGGTGTTCGTCACCCAATGAGCCGCCTGCAACATGATGAGACTGAGCACTGAAAATCTGCCCATCTGCTGTACCAGTGTCTCACCTGGTCTCGATCCACCCACTACCTCTGAGTCATCCTTTTTTTCCATCTCGCTCTGCTGCCCACAGTGCTGATAAAGTACAAGATTCGCTGCAATTTTTTCCCTCCCTGTAAAAAAACAGCAACTTAAATCAGTGCTGCAGAATCAATGCCATCCTCACATTTGGTGATTTCAAAGCCAGCTGGACTCAAACTCCCTTACTGCTGCAGTAGCCGTTGCTGTTGCGAGCACCTCTGCGGTAAAGCTGAAGGCAGATCTATGGCAAGTCAGGCAGGAGGCTTGCTGTGTGCTTGACCTTTTAGTATTGGTCTCATTAATTATTGATACGCATTTTCATCTTTACTCATCAGAGACAGACTCAGGTTGTTCTAATCTAATTTCTACTGAGAGTAGCATTTATTTGTCTGCTTTGCTCAGCCGAATGCACCTTTTTGGAAAATCAATAACTTCGGCCTTGTGTGTTTTTTTTTTTTGTTTTTTTTTTCCTGGAAGGCCAGCTGCTTGCCACAGTATGTTCCTTCTATTTTCAGTATAGAGCCGAATATGGCGTTTGCTGTGGCCCACATTAAACATAAACATTAATAGTTGCTCAGAAAATGTGTTGACTGCTCCCCCAGGCTTCTTTTAGTTCTACTCCCATTATAAAATGGACAAACTTACAAAGACACACAGCTCAAGATGCTCCGTAATTCCCATCCAGCCACCCCCAGCTTGTATGCACACACACACACACCTAGGGAGCTACAAACAGTTAGACAGACAGGCCCAGCTGTCTCCCGGGGGCCAGTCTTTATAATGAGACAGAGATCTTCTTAATTGGCTCCATCTAATGAGGCAACAGAAATGCAATCTTTAGGGGCCCTACACCAGAATGGGTTCCCTCCACTTTTTCGTCTAAATGACTATTGGTCTGTGTCAAACAGGCTGTTGTGAACGAGGCCTGTCATGACATCCCAATCCCATGTGAAGATGTGTCAGTGTGGGAAATGTCTAAGACTATATGTTGGCATGTCAGTATCAAAATTATTCTGTGTTAATAACATGAAGAGTATAAACTGCACTGACAGTGATTGACATGGGCTTGTCTTGTAAAAAGCATGTTGGAGTGATAATGGAGTGTGCACTGTGTGAACTCTCTCTTTCTCCTGGAAGTGTTCTGACTCATATCCTACTCAGGCTTGACGAGTGGCAGTGATGGACTGTGCTGTAAAAGTGGAACCTGCCATAATTTCTTGTGAAACGCTGCCTGTGCTGTCTACTGAGCTGCAGGTACTGATGAGCTGAGACCACCATCTCAGAAATGGCACTTAAACGCTGGTGCTTTCTTCCTGCGCAGCAACTTTAAATTCTGATCCACACCCTCACCGTACACGTAATGAAGAGGCATTCATCTACCTTATTAGATTATGGATAAGGACCGAATCACTGGTAAGATAATGTAGATAATGTGTGTGCCTCTGTCTGGTCTAAAATGGCTGATAACCCAAAACAACACTACGGCTGCAGTCAGTGCCGTGAGGTTATAGCAGAAAATGTATTCCAGTCTAACTTTCCTCAAAAACATCAGGCTTAATAGGCTAAAGTGTAGCTGCTCCAAATTGAAGTAATTTGATAGAGCTCGCCTGGATGAAAGTCTTGGGGTCTGGGTAAATGGTCCCTGTATTAGTGAATGAAAGGCTTACAGCTGTCTAGTAGAGGGAAAGCTGGGTATTGTTGTAAATGTTTTCATACCAATACACGCTCTGTTAATTCAGATTTGATAATGGTTCTTAAATGATGCACTATTGATGCCTCTTTTGTTTAGCTGAGCTCAGTATAAATTCCCACAATAATTATAAAATTGGATGTCTATCATTAAAGGTCTTATTTGCATAGTTTTGGCCACTGGAATTCATAACATTGTGTTCACCAAGTTTATTTCTGAGATCTGGGAACATGGAAATGTGTCCTATTCTGGTAGGGATGGTTTTTTAAT
This sequence comes from Toxotes lorentzi, assembly GCA_037833715.1. Lineage (NCBI taxonomy): Eukaryota > Metazoa > Chordata > Actinopteri > Toxotidae > Toxotes > Toxotes lorentzi. The sequence continues at coordinate 2,986,438 of JBBMJY010000017.1, forward strand.
ACCCAGTCCTAGCTAGAGGTATTATTTGTGTCACACCCTTTCCCCTACCACACAGGGTGGCCATACCATAAAGGTCAACTTCAGGTCACAGCAGCGTATCTGTGCCTCTGTGTGTGTGTGTGTGTGTTTTGGCCGTCAGGGGGGCCATGCAAAGTTCATGGACGAAAGTGAGATGGCCAATTTCACACCCAGCAGATGCCTGCACCAGTGACCCGCGGCGACAGGTGGGGGACACTAATTGGCAGCGTGCACCGTCACAGAGTATGGTGAACCCATGGTGGGTGAGGGAATGAAGAGGAGAGGGGGGTGAGGAGGATGAGAGGGAAAGAGAAGTGGTACCAGTGGGGGGCATAAATTGGCACCACATTTGCTGTTGCAAATCATTAAAACATCTATGGTAGAAGAGCTGCAGGTTTAATGATTGCATGGCTCAGGCACAGCTCAGGCACACTCCATACTGGTAGCAATTTATTCTTGCTTTCTTTTTACCAAAAAAAAAGGTATTTCATGGTTGATAAACAAACAAGTGTTGCCTCTGAGAAGTGCTCTCTAATCCTGTTCTGTTTGCATTACCATAGCTCTGACTGGGAGTCAGTCTGCCTCTCGCTCTCTTTTTGACTCATTCACTCCACAGAGCCGAGGCTTACCTTGGAGAAAACAGGAGAAAGAGCAGGTGATGATAGGGGTGAATAGTGTGATCAATATTTTTGCCTGCTTCAGACAATTTAAAGATTAAAACGCTCCCTGTAGCTCAAAGGCTGTTTGAGTCACTGTACCCCAGTTTATTGATCTCACCTCTTTGACCAAAGGGCACTTATTACTTTAACCAAGTGTAAACACTCGTTCAGCGCTCTGTACCTCAGTGTTCTCCACCTTACGAGGACTGTTTTCATCATCTCCATGTGGGCTTAGAGTCTCTTCAGCCCACGGGAGAGAGCATCCTCAGAGGCCTCATCATCACAACTAACAAACAACATGCCGATCCAGGCGATGGTGCACCTTATTCCCCTGTGGGAGCATATCGCATAAGGAAAGCCTGTTTGAAAACTGTAGACATTTGTGCATGTCTCCTTTCCCAGTTATTACCAGGTTTTTGCAGTATACTGATTATTGATTTACACTCTATAAGAAACCAACATACTGTGACATGTAAATAACTTCTCTTTGGCCCTGATCTCTTTGAGTGGATGTATGACTTTTCCCTCTCATTACGTGTACGAGGATATGAATAACTGTGAGGCATAATATCTTGAAAATGATCAAAGATACGAGATAAGATTCTTAACTGGAATACTAGTGAGCTTGTAATTTCTTACTTGAGTAACTCTCCAGTTCTGTCGTTTGAATTATAAACCTGTATCTCACAACTTTTTTTCTTTTTTGTCAGCACCCAAAGCTTTAATCTCCAAACTGGAGAGTAAGCAACCATACAACATTTCTGCCCCATCTGCTGAGTGTGTTAGAAAGAGGCTTTGATGAATAGATCTGCTCTCTCCCTTCCATCTCATTATCCTCCTTTATCTGTTTTATGGATTTACACAACTCCTCAACACGCTCTGACATGTGGTCGATCGTGTCAGCGGGGGAAAGAAGATGTAGGCTAGCCATTTTTATTTTCTCGCATTGTTTGTTTAACTTCTCTCATTAGAATTTGTAGTGGATTTGTGTTATTTTTGGAATGCTGCAGAGTAGTAGCGGCTTTGATCGCTAGAGAGTGATTGAAATTGACGTAACTGTTAACAAATGTAAAATTAGGAAATTAAAATAAAGCCCACTGGCTTTCCGTTGTTTCCTCTTGGGGCTGTGGCACAGTTCTGTTCAAACTAGGGCATCAACATCATGTAACCTATTTCTATGAAATCTTTCACCGTTACAGATGGCTGAAGTTGGCTATAGGACTGCTGTCCTATCAGTGTAAAGCTGACAAGATCTCTCTTCTCAGTATAGGGAAATGACAGCTTGCCGAAAGCAGGCTAATGCCTCAGTCTTTTAGCTATGACTCACCTATCAACAGACTGAGAGGTGGCATTGTCATAGCTGAGCCTCTCTTCAGGCTGCGTATTTGTAGAAGTGTGGGAAACCAACACAGTTGCTTCACTTCAAATTTGCTGTATGCATGTGGCATGAGTGTTTATGTGTGTTCCTGTCAGCTGCCTGTGTGCCTCCGTGTGTTTATGTGGATATGTGTTTGTGTGTGTGCAGATTACAGGAGCTCTGGAGGGTGGGTTTCATGTCTCAGCAGGTCACAGATGATCAGATTAACTGGAGCAGGGCTCCAGCCTCCAGATGGATTAGCAGCGGGGACCTGGACTCTGCAGGTGCCCCACAGCAGTGTCACTGCTGCCGCACTTTGACCGTCATCTCCCCAAAAAACCATTTACAGCAATGAAACATGCACATCCAGAGTGGTTAGTTATCACAGCCATCACCTGAATGCTGATAACCTTAATTTGTGGCTGGTACTTTTAAATTGCCTTCCCTGTTTTTTCTACTGCACGACTGCATGAAAGCTCCTTTGTTGAAATCTGTCAACTGCTGTGACAGATGAACAAAAAGTTGTTTCATAACCTGCACGAAAAATATATCACAGCTCTTAAAAGAGTATTGTGTATACCCTGCAGACATTTTGGATGCACTAGTACAGAAAACCACCTTACGGAGCTTAATGAAGACCCTCTGCACTGATTGAAGTGGACACTGTTTTTGAAATGTTAAAATGATGTTAAAACAAGATAAATAGACACATTCATTTCTTAATATAGTTGGGTGTGGACACATGATCAGCACTTTGTTACACATCTAATAACAGGTGGGAGTGTTTGCTTTTTCAGCCTGTGGGAGAAAGATTCCTGTGATATATGTGTTCCCAGACAGACAAACAAGGGAAAAAACCTTTATTCCACTCTCCCCCTGACTGTGTGCAACTCTTCCTGGCTCTCCCATCTCTCTCTCTCCTTGGGTAATCTCAGGCGTGTCAGCAGCAGTACTACTCCTCCATCTGTGGGATTACAGCTGGTGAAACAAAGGCACTTAATTACTGCTGAGGCAACACAGTCTTACGTGTGTGTGTGTGTGTGTGTGTGTGTGTGTGTGTGTGTGTGTGTGTGTGTGTGTGTGTGTGTGTGTGTGTGTGT
>JBBMJY010000017.1:2989671-3064252 GCA_037833715.1 Toxotes lorentzi
GTGTGTGTGTGTGTGTGTGTGTGTGTGTGTGTGTGTGTGTGTGTGTGTGTGTGTGTGTGTGTGTGTGTGTGAAAAAGGAAAGGACACTATGGTTTCCAAATTACCTGGTCTCTGTTTTTTTTTTTTTTAATTCACTCACATTATTGTTAATTGTACTGTAGTCTAATAGGATTGACAAATCACAATATAATCGGAGCTGACAAGGAGATGGGAGCTGACGTACCTCAGCAGTTTTACATTTAAATGACTTGTTCTTATCCCACCGTTTGCCATTGATTCCTGTTTTCCATTACCACCCAACTGTAAGCAAAAAGCCTTTGGCTATCATTTCATAATGGATTTTCAGTGTTTCCTGGTGTCCTGGAGCCTTGCAGCTTCAAACGGATCCATTAGTCGAAACGGATCCATTAGAGCCCAAAAACAAAACAGGATCCTTAAGAGGGAGCATTCTCAGTGTTTGAGGATGAAGGGAAGCCCTGTCCATGTGCATCCATCGCCTCGCTACTCTACCGGGTGCTGGGATCATTGGGTCGGCTTTTTTTTCGGTCTTCTGAGCACTGGAGTGCCTGTCCTGTTGGCGTCTCATAGCTGGGGGCTTTCACCAAAGTGGTTTCCTTATGACCTACTATAGGCTGACCCATAGCCAGCTGTTAGTGCCCCTGGAAAACAGATTCTTTTGGAGTAAACTGAGAAAGGAGAGAAAGAAAGGTAGACATTATGAAGAGGACCAGTTCTTTCTAACAGTGACCTTCTATGGAAATGTGCAGCATGTGAGTTTGGGGTTAAAACAAAAATGTAAAGATCATACAAAGCAAGGAAAAGGCAGTTTTTCTGTTTCATCTGTTGGAAATGTGGAGGTAAGGCATACCTTCTTGGAAATGATGACTCCAGAATCAGTTGCATATTTGATATTTATAGCAACAAATAGGAATATCTGTAAACAAAGCACCCAGCTAAAGGGTGAGCATGAGCCATGCATATTTCTGAGCAATGCAAATGACATAATGTCAGTAATGGCAGGATGTTAATGCCACACAGCGAGGACAAGGCAGTGAGGGAGATAAAAGAAATATGAGGGAACATGGAAAGACAAGGAGAATGAGTGAGCACCTTTCCACCCCTCCCGTCCTTCGCCGGACAGTGGGGATACAACAGGTTCTTCAGCTATGCTCTAAGGGGATTACACATATCACAGGCTTCATGTCAGAAAAATTAGTGTCAGTTTCTCACAGCCGCCCTACTCCTGTCGCGCTGAGAAGGACAATCGGATAAACGGGGGGAAGAAGACTTTGTTACAGTTTCTCTGTAGGGCACAGCCATCCCAAAACCAGATGCTTTGGGATATGCTGTACAAGCAAAATTCGAGCGCTACAGACAAGACCTGCAGTAGCTGCCGGTGTGTGTATTCTACTCTCAGCTGGAATATACAGTATGCTTGTTTTTCACTAGAATCAACTCGATTTGCCTGAAGATTTGGACCAGCAACACTTACTATTCCATTTCTCTGACCTTTAGCGCTGCTTCCAAAGCCCAGATCGTGCAGTCAGCCGTCACATGTAGCCGCTGTGCTGTGTAGTGCTGACTCGACATCTTTTAAGCTGTTTTTCCCATGATCTTCCTCTCTGATTGGTTTTTCTGGATTGCGGTCTGCCAATACTGTCAGTCACACCGCCACTGATCACGTCACCGATCGCTGACATCAGACATGTAAAGCCTACGCAGCTTCTCTGTGCTGCTGAAGGAAAGGGGGCTTAATGGAGAAACGCGTGCACACACACATCCCAGATTCCCTAGATTCGGCACTACGTAATTCATCGATATTGTTTCTTGGGGTGAAGTGTTGATGTGGGGAAAGAAAAGCAGCGGCTCATTTCGTGTGTATCCATCTTGGATAAGCACCCGGGCACTAGCTTCCCTATTAAGGGCCACTGGAACCACAGGGGTGTAATAAAAAGGCGCTTTTCCAGTCGCCTTTACGAGGACATTTACAGCTCTTCTGTCGACTGCAGCCTATAGGCAGCCGCTCTCTGTCTCCAGCAGGCCTGAGGATAGAGCGCCCATTGAGGGCAAAATGCAAATGTTACAGTGGTGAACGGAGGGGCCCACAACTGAAGCGCTATTCTGCCGAGGGGGTGGAAGACTGGCTCTCTGTGTCTGTGCCACCCACAGACACACAACAGTCATTACTCTGACCATTCAGCCCGGCTGATGAAGGAGGTGGGGGGTCGGGAAAAGGGTTTCTGTCACTGATGAAGCTGGCAGGGTAAAGCCCAGGCAGGGGATGCTAATGCCAGTTATACATGGACCATTTGGGCCAGTGTTCCCAGTGAATTTATTTTATCTTATGGAGGGTGGGGCTAATTATGTTTCTAAGACTCAAGACCAGTTCCAGGACGGGCTGTAGTTTAAAAATAACTCTTGTTTCAGTGTATTGACTGTCTTGCTGTAATCGCAGTATAGGAAATGCAGGAACGGTGCTTTGAAACCAGGCAGATTCTTCTTGCTTTAAGGGCAATATCACAGCTGTGGGGGGGCAGGAGTAGTAAATAAATATAACAGTAGCACTGAATCAGGCACTCACAGGGTACAGCTGACTCACAAGATAGTCAGATACTCCTTGTCCATCTGTGTCTGGTTACCATTATGAGCATATTCATTCTTAAGATGACGTCTGTTGACAGTGGAAAGACATCCAGACATCCAAAGCTGACCCTGAAGATGTTATCACAGCAAAGTAATGTATATGGTCAGAGGATGTTTCTCTGTCTGTTTAGCTCTGCCTCTGCGTATCTGCGGGCCATAGCCGGAGTGTTGCAGTGCGATTGTTCTGTTGTGTTTGGGCATGAAAAAAGTTTTACCCTCTTCAGCAACCTGTCACTTTGTTTGGGTGAGTTGTGTTTTTTGAGTTCTCATGCCTGTGTGTTTACTGCAGTAATTGTTTGCCTTGTTTTTTGTCTCCCCTTGCTAAAGTTTTGTCATCTGAACCTTGTGTGCCTTTGTCTGATTTGGAGCGTGAACGTTGAAACACTGAGAAAAATAAAGTGTCCTTCCTTTTGTTTCCATAAATGATAACTAGAAGAAACAGTTTAGGGTTGCGCCTGATAAGTTTCTTCATCATAAATTCATCTGTGGATTGTTTTTTACATTCATAAAGTTATTATTTATTCTATTAATTCAAAAATGAACAGAACAGCACAAAATGCAGATATTCAATAAATTACTGAAACTGCTGGATTTTGAAAATTGTCTGTAATTACTTTCTGTTGATCAGCTAATATCAGGCTGCCATTTAGCATATGATCCAAATTGACTAAAAGCAGCAGGATAGAAGGTTCACATATCATCAGTGTGAATATTAGTATGTGACAGTACCAAGGCAGAACAATGACACCTGCTTTATAGATTTAAAAAATGAAAATGTGTTCTTCCAGAAAACACTTCAGACATAGTTAATGGGTCCCAGTTAGGAGTCTCAGTGGGTGAGGGTGGGTGAGGTGAGTGTAATCCTAATCTGTTTATGAAATTAGCTGCCTATATTCCCTTCCACCTGGATCAGCACTAATGTGGGACACATGTAAACGCATCTTTATTGACGTTACTACTATATGGAAACTTGGCGAATAATAAATGGTATCTTGTTGGCGATGGCTATGAGGATTAGCAGAACGTGCCAGCAGTAATGTCTCATTTTCTAAGCTTTTGGACAGAGGATCTGTGTCAAGTGAAAACAACCGATAATTTGTCTTTGATCTCTCCTTCACTGTCATTTGTTTTTCAGTGCAATTATCCAATCTGAATCAAAGCAGGTATTAGTGTATAGCAAAGCATGGATCATAGTATTTCATACACACAAGTGCAACGGTGCAGCTTACAATAAGAGGTTGCCATGTGAGCGACCCTGGTGAAAGGTATAATTTCACCGTGTAGCTATGGCTACACACACCGGCGGCTGGTGCGTGAATCACAGAGGTGCCTTGGTGCTTTCAAAGATCCTTTTCATAGATGGCTGCTCGGAGGCAATGCCCGCAATGAATGGATTTCTGCTCTGCTCCGAGTGGGTGGCATAGACAGAAGACACAGTGCACTCTCTGCGTGTGTGTGTCTGTTCTGTGTGGGTGTTTGTGTGTGTCTGCCACCCTCTCAGAAAGATAGAGGTCTGAGACCAGATGATGGCACAGAATTGTCATCAGCCACTCATGCTGCTATTTAGCACTGTCACTGTTTCGTCAGTGGGCCACCTCACTGCTTAAACCATGAGCCATAAGCACTCCTCTTTTTTTTTATATGTGATGCTGTGCTGCGTCTCCTCAAAGCTTACCTCATCTTATGTGCTCTGAATCCACAAGTGTGGCAGGGAAGCGTTATCTCAAACTGCAGCCTGGACCCGTTATAGATATATAAAGAGCCAGTTTATCAATATCAGGATATCAGCCATGTAGATGTCCTTTAGACATATTAATAACAAATCCATATCCTATTCACTGTTAGACAGAGACTTTGAGGAGTCTGATCTAGTAAAAGACAAATAACACTGAACGAACAGAATGTGACACTTGTATATGTTTGACTGTGTTTACACCAACATTTGCCTTAAGCCTAAAAATGCAGCTGTGAGAATAAACAGTCCAGATAGCATTAAATAGCATATTCATGCTCTTTACCTGTCTTCCAGCTCATCTTTCTTCTTCTTACCTGTACTTCTGTCACGAAAACTGGATGCCGTGCTTTCAAGCTGGTGCCCGTTCATTTTGCTGAAAGTTGCTCACAATGCTTGTGCTTTTCCTGTGGGCTTTGTAGCAATACACCCACACCCATGCACAAATTCAGCACTAATCATCAAACAGACTGACATGTTATAATTTCGGCCTTAAATAGCATTGTAGATACGTGGCCATGGGTGGAGGTGGATGTTTTTCTTCTTCTTCACTGGTCCGCACATATTGTATGTGACCTTTCAAGGTAATTCAATTTACTGCAAAGAGCGAATGTTTATATAATTGAATGCTTCAGTGAATTTTTTCACAGTTTTTAAATAGTGTTGGAATTTCCATAACCATAACAGCTCTAGAGAAGGTACTTCATTTGTGTGCTGCTTCCACCTCCAGACTAGACACAAAGAGTGAAGACAAATCAAACCTAATTTATGCGAAGACCAGGCACAGTGCTGTGATAGATCATGAATACATCAGTGAGAAAAGGCTCTCAAACAAAGTTTGACAGGATAAAAGGAGAAGGTTTCACGAGTCCAAGCTTCACCACCATTTACCTCATCACTTTAAATTGGGAATAATGATGAGCAATTGCACAAAGCATGTGTCATTCACGTGCTAGGGAGGTAATGGCTTTAAGTCACCGACAAAGCGAGTGGTGAGGGCCTGTGGTGTGTGTCGCATGTGTCGCTGTGTGCATGCACCTTTATTTGTGTCCGTCTGTGTCTGTGATCTCTGTAGGGCGCTGTGCTTCCCTGCAGACTCGGTTTGGGATGCCGTCCAGAGCGCAGCTTCAGCACCAGCCCCCTCTCTGACACACACAGTCACACCCGCCCACACAGCTTCTACTGCACACACACATGCACATTACACCTGCCTACGCATTCTCTGTCTCTCATGGACACAGCTACTCAAGACACACATATAGCCTACACGCACATGCACACGCCTTTTGCCGGTGTCGGTGGCAGTGCATAAAGCACCAATTAGTTTTGACACCTCTGGTTTTTGGTTGCGGAGTTCAGTGCTGACATTATTTCTCTGGTCTGGGCAGAGCCTAACAGATCTGTGAGTGTGTTTGTGTGCAACAGTGTGTATATCTGTGTGCATGGATGTGTGTGCTGGTGTGTGTGGGCGATGCTTGTTGTGATTTAGAATACATACAGTATGTGTGGGCAGGTGTGATTTTGTGCATGTGAACTGTGAAGGAGGGGAGGGGGGGTATGAGTGACTCTCTGTGGCGTTAACAGCAGGGTGTGGGGGTCAGTCCTGTCTGACTCATGACTCATGACTGCTCTAGGGTCTTTGTGAATGTCTAACCCGTTATCTGATACGTGTCTCACATGGAAAACACACAAATTCATATATATGTGTGTTTTTTTTTTTTAATGTGAAAACAACAATTACAAAGAAGCCTATGGTGTCTACAGGCTTATTATCCTTTGTTGGAGCTTTAAATCAGTTGAAAGAAAAGTAATTATGACAATACCAACAGTGATTTTGATGCTCTGTGGGGTGTCTTTAATATCTGTCAGGGAGAAAATGATTGCTAGGTTTTATTACTTTTTCCTTTGATGAGACCTTCAGATTATTGGTTGTTTACACTGGGAGCGAGGCTTATACCTTGAGCTGTGCTTGATTAAAAGTTATTCTTCACTTGCCTGCCCACTTAACGTAGAAAAGCAAAGCTCTCAGTGTGGCTATATAGAGCTGAACAGGTTGAGTAGCTACTTCAAATCCCTGTAGTATGGTGAGTGACACTCTGGGCTTTCAAGCCTTTGTGTTAACATAAATAATCCATACATCACAAGCCTTCGTTCATTTCCATCATGACCCATGGGATGTGTACCACTTATGTGCTTTACTAAGAAAAGTATGAGAATAAGAAGTATTATTTTATTGAATTTTTTTCACTTGATGCGTGTAGAGCTCAGGCTCAGCTTGTAACACTGATGAAACGATGGATATGGCAACTATATTTAATGCAGTTGTTATACATCTTCCCTCTTATACCAGCTTTCACCTGGTATGACAGGAAAAAAGAACTGTAGCAGCTTTGAAGCAGCACAAAAGTTTTCACAGTGTTTAGTTCTGTTTACTGACCACTTCCTTTTTAATAATAATTTCATTCTTTATATCAGGTCACTTATATATGATAAATGTCATTTGGTCTGTTAAATTCAGGACTTGAACTAGTGTTTGAATGCAGCACCTGAGGAATCAAACTCACTCATAGCCAATCACTTTGTGGACATTAGGCAGAGTTGTCGTATTTCCTTATAAGAGGAAATTAGAGGAATGATTGCACTGCAGTGTTAATCAGGCCACTGTGCTGCGGCTCTCCTGTGTCATGGAGTTAAGGGGTGTTTGGGCCTCCTCATGCTAAACTGATTCTAATTTAGCTTCACTTCCCTCTGCCCTGTTTTCACATTCACCAAGACGTGCCATGTCATGCCGGCCATGTCGTGTCCTCTCCTTCTGTCCTCTTGGCCTTTTCCTGTTATCTCCCCTCTCCCCCTGTACTAATTCATATCAATCTACTCTGCCCACATCTTTTCCACCGCTCCTCTCCTTACCTTTACTTTCCATCTTCCCCACAGCTCCAGTCTCTTTTCCCACTACTGTATTCTACCCTTCACTTTGTCACTCCCTCCTGACCTCTCTCCTCTCTTCCACCCACTCTCCTCGCAATAAGCTCTGCAGTGAGGATCCATATTGGATTATTGTGTTTGCCATTAGCCTCTGGGTTGACAGTGTAATTGCCTTCATCCACCAGGGTCTCAGTAAGTCTGACCCCACTAACCCTGCATTTGCATTTCCACTGAGAATACTGGATGATCCGTCCATCAAAAAGCTACAGAGATTTACTCACGATGGCTAGAGAGCTAGAATCAGAGCTAATGCCCCAGCCTTCGTCTGCCATTACCTTTCTCATTTCCATGTCTGCGCTGAATACTGGCTTGTCAGCATGTCCATGGTGCAGACGGGACCAAGACCCGCTAGAGTTAACAATCTAGCAAGTCAGAAACTGATAGTCATCTTTCATAACAATGTTTCTCCTCAGAGCTGAGAGCTACCCCCTGCCCCCGCTGGATAAGCATTCCTCAATGCACAGCTCTCACAATTTTATATGTTTCACACTCTGTGTATGAATATGTATGTTGCCTTCAAGCACTTGATGTTTTGGAGTCTGTGTTAAAATCATTGCCCACATATCTACCACATCCTCGGGCAGACACACAACCTGTTCACAGTCAGGTTTATTATCAAAAGACTGCAGCTTTTCAGCTCATTCTGTTGATCAGACTTCAAGTTTTCAGACCAGAGTGTTAATGATCTTGTCTGTGTCTCTCTTTCCCTCTCCCCCTGTTATCCTCGCTCAGGGCCGTTGCACGCGAGAGAACTGCAAATACCTCCACCCACCTGCTCACCTGAAGACCCAGCTGGAGATCAACGGGAGAAATAACCTGATCCAGCAGAAGACAGCGGCCGCCATGTTGGCTCAGCAGATGCAATTCATGATCCCCGGCACCACCATGCAACCTGTGGTTAGTGCTGGCCTCGCTGCCGTGGAAGTTTACTGGCAGTGCGGCGTGACTCACTCTGAAAATAACAGTGTTGTTGTGCTTCACTGCAAAAAGTTTGTTCCTGTTCAAATTAAATCAAGTTGCATCAGTTCAAGTGAAGTCAAGATTTAGTTACCCTTCATACCTGTATAATTTCTCAGTGTCATGGCCTTGGCACTAGCTTTAACTTACAAGCAGGGCATGATTCACTGAGATAATATGAGAAGTCAGAACACATTTAGGCAGGGAAGATCATGAACCTGTTCTCAGGATTGTTGTCGAGATGCCCTTGAGCAAAGTACAAAACTCCCCAGCTCCTCTCTAGGTGCTACTCGGCAGTCCACGGTAGACTGTGGTTGCGCTGGGCAGTTGCCAGGTGTGAACATGTTTAACTGCGTCAATGTAAACCTAGGCGCAGCTGAAAAAAGAATATGCATGCTCAGCAAAATCTTACATAGAGGATACATAGACGTTGAAAAAAACTCTTCTCTTGTTTCCACCCTCACTTTCTTCCCTCTGTGTCCAGTTTTTCTCATAAACTTTTTTTTCTCACCCACCACTCTGCATAGCTTCCCACTGTCCCTCAGTAATTTTAAAGAACAGTCATGACAACATTAGAGGAGCTGTTAAAATAAACGCTGGTAAACTGTCTTTTCTCTCCGTCTACAGCAGACGTTTCCGGTCAGCCAGGGCCTGGGATCCAGCGCAGGTTTGAGCTACACACCGTACCTGACTCCCATGTCCCACAGCATGGGCCTGGTGCCCACAGACATCCTGCCCAGCACCCCCGTTATCGTCCCCGGCAGCCCACCTGTCTCCATGACCGCCGGCTCTTCCTCCAGCCAGAAACTGCTGCGTACGGACAAGCTGGAGGTGACCCACCCAATCACAGTCCTCCCTCTCTCTCAGACAAGACGAGCATGTCAGCCAATCATAGCTAATGTTCTCGCTGAGGTCGAGAAGTATAATTATGGTAACATCTTACTGTGATTATAGGTGTGCAAGAGATGCAATAGATACGTGGTGCTAATCAGTATAATTTATAACTCCATAGTATTTACAAGGTAATCTCACAGGTATTATAGTTTTTACACAACAGTTACAAATACATGTTTAGTGTCTGTAAAGAGTGTATGCATCCAGCTCTGTGCAGTGAACACAGAAAGGACCAGTACAGAATACTAACTACTTCACTTGTTAACACAGAAGTTGGCATTGCGACGAATAAAAAACAGCTATATGAAAATTCTCAGCTGAAACACACATTTAACCTTTGTATTCACTTTTTGAGTGAAACCACTTGTTATATAAATTGCCTGAGACAAGGACAAGGATAAGTATGTTTTTAGCTTTCTGTTTCATCACTAATTAATGACTTGAGTAAATAAATTTTGAAGTTGCCTTAGAACAAACTGTAACCTGAAATGGTTTCACTCCGTTAAAATCTCACATCATGCTACTTACTGTGTCACAAGTTACAAAAAAGCCTGTTGAATTGTGTAACTGCAGTAGTTGTTTGTGGAGCCTGATATCTACGTTTTGCCTGTGGCTGTATGATTTGTTGATTTTGGACTGAGAGCAGAAAGGTGTTCGTGAATTTGTTTTCAGAAAAGAAAAGAAATTAAGACTCTTAGAAGATCGCTCCATGCCTGTGCATTATCCTTCAGCACAAGTCAAGGAATCTGATTGGATTATCCCTTGCAGAAATAATTAAGGCTTGTATCAGAAAAATGATATGAAAAAATGATAGTGTGAGTTTACAGTGATTTAAATAATGAAATGAAATAAAAATCAACAAAATCTAGTACTTGGCCAGACATTCACATTTAGACTGGGACAATTACTTCACCCATCTCCATCTGCCCCCTGGCAAACTGCTCTGAATGGGAATAGCTTGGTGACGGGGAAATAGTGCAAAAGGGGGAGTTTTTTCCCCACTACATTTATAAAGATAAACAATAATCTCCCTAAGACCTGGAGGTGATGCGTAGGTGTGTGTCTGTATGTGTTTTTCTCGGGGAGTGCTATCACTTAGCAACTGAATGAAGTTGGCTCTAATGAAACAGTATCCCTCTGAGACACGTAGACACTCCCACACAGAGGCAGCATGTGCGTTCACACGTGTGTGTGTGTGTGTGTGTGTGTGTGTGTGTGTGTGTGTGTGTGTGTGTGTGTGTGTGTGTTTGTGTGTGTGCACCATCGTTTTTACATGTGTATGCGTGTTGCATGTGAATGTGTGTGTGTACATGTGTACTCTCTGTGTGTCTCAGTCCCAGAGTGACAAGTGAAAAGCAGATCCCCCTGTGATTCTGCTCAGGACTGGTTCAGTGATTCCACAATCATTTTCGTTTGACACATGTAGGTTTGTTACATGAAGCTTTTTTCACACCAAGTCCAACTTAGATTCATTTCCAGTCTATTTAAAAAAAATAAAAAACTGTAGGTACCATTTTTATGCAGATGAAAAAGTTTTGCAGCAGAATAAAGTGAAACCTTTGAACGTACCTCCTCCAGTGCTGTAGATATGTTTGTATTAGTTTTTCTTCCTGGCGTCCGCCTCCTTTAATATCGTGTAGTTTGTTTTTCTCTGTATATATGTATCTTTAACCTCCTCCATTCGAAATAGAAATTGCTGCAGAATCATAGATTGAAGTTACTTCTTAGAAGAGCAGCATACATATCAACAGAGACTGATAACATACCAGATGTCCACGCAGTATTTGGCAGGTTGTCTTTAATTTTATGACATACGTTATCTGTTTAGTGGTGAACCTGCTGTCTTGCTTGTCATGCTGCTCCTTTTACTCACTCACCAGGTTTTGGACACATAACATGAACAGCAGCAATGAAAATTAATCACAATTTGTTTAATGGTCATTCACACACAAAAGAACAATGTAGAAATTATAAAAATATAATGCGCTGTCATGACAGTTCCTGTTGAATACAGTGATTCTGAGTAAGCATTCACAGTTTGTATGTTTCTGTGTGTATTTCTTTGTTTTCTGTCTGTGTGCTCGTCCGCCCGACTATCCTGCTCCCAGGTTTGCCGCGAGTTCCAGCGGGGCAACTGCGCTCGCGGTGAGACCGACTGCCGCTTCGCTCACCCGAGCGACAGCCCCATGATCGACACCAGCGACAACACGGTCACTGTCTGCATGGACTACATCAAGAGCCGCTGCTCTCGCGAGAAGTGCAAGTACTTCCACCCCCCGGCCCACCTGCAGGCCAAGATTAAGGCCGCCCAACACCAGGCCAACCAGACAGCTGTGGCTGCGCAAGCCGCTGCCACAGCTGCAGCCATGGTGAGAGCACAGCACTACAGCCTACCCAGTGTACTTTGTGCCTGCACAGCGGTAGAGCAGGACACACGCACATATACTTCTCCTTGTAGTAGCCAAAAAAAATCAGAAGGTTTCTGCTTGTTTAGAGTACTTACAGAGCAAGAGCTTGTAAGGTCTGGATGGGACCATAAAACCATTTTATAGCACCTATATACAGTATACCTTTAAACATCCAATAAGAGCTTAGCCTTTTATGATAATATCGGGGGAGCTTTATATAGGGCATCAAATAAACAAGTTATTATCTGAGGTTTTACAGTTGTGGAAGAACAAGTGAACACAATATGTACAATATTATTCACATACTACAAAATTCATATTAGCACAGGTTTTCTGGTACAAAGCACAGATTATTTAAACAGGAGGAACACATACCATAACTGTTACCTACACCAACACTTTCTATGACACACAATATCATTTCCTGTTTTTTGGAATTAGTGTGTTTTTTTTTTTATTGTGTTCTTTTTGTGATCGCTTTTGGGCAAATTTGCACCAGTTAAACTACACATAAGAACACATAGGTTCACTGAATGCACATTACATTACGACAAATCATCTTGGCTTACACAAAGTGTAAACACATGCCTCTGATGATGACACCCACAGTAACATAAAATGTGGAGCACTGCTTTATTACTGTAAAACAAAACCCACCCATCTCTGCTGGTTTATTCTAGTGGAGTCCAGGGTACAATTCACCAACAACAGTCATTCCAAAGTGAGGCCATTGTAGAAAATAAACAGGGTTTAGTGAGACATAAATGCATCAGTATAGTGCTGCAAGAACAATCTGTTATTATCTCACTGCAGTACGCTTTTTATTTTCCAATGCCCTTGGTTCATACAGAAACAATGTGCTGGCTCACCCCCCCATCCCACCCCCCCTACTCTCAATGATAAGTGCGGCTCTCTGCAGATCAGTGCAAATTGAATCAGGGACGGATGAGGATGTAACATCACGGGTGGGGGTTTACCCTCCCCTGCCTGTAGTTGGAAAAATCCCCCAACAGGCTGAGGAACAGACAGACAGACGGAAATGCAGGCAGACAGACAGTGAGAAGGGTTTGGCACTGTGTCTTGTCTGTGCCCCACCCTCTTCCAGGCACTGAGTGGCTTCTTTTGAATGGTCCTTTGGCTGCTGCACTCGCACGCCTTGTACTGCGCCAGTGTGCTGACTGACTTGTTTCCTCCATGGCATGGGCATGCTTCACGCGTTGCACATACCTCTCTCATTGGCTGGCTCCATTGCTGCTTGCTCTCCCTGTCCTTCCTCCATAAGTCCACACTGTGGATGATAAGGTGACTGTGAGTACAGGTTAGTTTATGCACTTGGCAGCAGCTGCATTAAAGCAGGAAAAACAAGGAATTAAAACATGCATAGACAAAGAAGAGAGCCTGAGATGCCCGAGGCAATATAACCTGATGTTTACCTGTCAGTGCTGTGTCCTAAACGTACACCGAGTACCTTAGATCAACAGCTTCTCCATCGGGTACACAATGCATCGTCAAAGAAGGTAGTTGCAAGCATGTTACAGGTGTGTTTTCCTCAGAGTCCAGTGCTTCATGCTCCTCCTGTGTTGCTCATATGCCCCAGTTTATCAACTTTATGACCCCATTCCCAGTCCACCATCAGCAGTTACAAGCTGTGCTAAAGGAGAGGGGGGTTAACCTTAAGACAATGACTTGTTTAGTCAGCACCTTTAATCCAATTTTCTTTTAGCTCTAAGCCTAAAGCTGAAGAACTTTTATTGAAGCAGAGACCCATAAAACCTGTATTGCTGCACTGCTGCAAATAGGTAATATCATTATCCATAATTCACTTTTTTTAATCTGAACCAAATAGGCTAAAGGGTACTGTAGATCAGGTTACACATGAATCGATACAGTTACAGTAAGAATATCCTATTATTATGTTGTTTTACTGTGCCACATTATGTGTTGCTTGCCATGCTGTGATCTTCTTCCTCATTGCAAGTCGAATGCAATCATCTTTGCTTTTCATGTCACTTTAATAGACCATTTTCCATTTTAACTAACCACAGTGTTTAAGTCTGTTAACACTACAGTGCATCAGTAATGCATTGGCACTCTTTAATAGAATAGATACTGTTATATACGATTAGAAAATCCACATACATGAAGCAAGAGGCTTGTGCATGGACCTCCTAAGTGCTGTGCTCATCACATCCATGTCATCTTTTTTTTCCTCTCAGCAGTGACATCAAATGTAAGGCCGTTTTTCAGTGAATTAACCAAAGCAGTAGCTTCAGACTAATATTAGCTCTGTAAACATTTACAGCATACTTGTTGTATTTAGGAGGAATGTAAGAATAAACAGAGCTCCACATTCTGTGATCGAACTATAACTGCGCCTCACATTGTGTCACCTCCCCAGGTCCATTGATCACACTAACAGGCCACATGCCCTCATGATGCAAATTTAGTTTGAGGATTTATCTTATTGAACTAGATGTGAATTGACACTACTACAGAAGAGGATGTGGTTGTTCAACTACTGTTAGTCCGCATTGTCTGGACTGCTTACTGTAGCTGCCACAAGGGTGACAGACGCTAGTAATAGTGTTAGTCTGTAGTTTCAAATCTGATCACACTAATGTGTCCAGATGTTGCTGCCAGTTGTGAGGGCAGAGGTGAATAATTCGAAGGGCTTTGACCAAAACTCCCTCACATCCCAGTCTGTTGTGGGTGTTTTAGACGTTTCTCCGGCCCAAAAGCACCTCACATGATCAAACAGCATGATCCAGGAGAACTGTAATTGTTGTGTGTGTAGGACTGTAGTATCCTACTTTGAGATCTGTAGCGAACCTCTGTTCAGACCTCACATAAAGTGTCAGCCCAGTACTTGTAGTCTCAATCATTTGTGTTTACCTTACTGCTCTTTGTTCATGCGTAGATGTTAAAGAAGTTGATTTACTTGTTCAGAAGTAGTTGACATTACTACTAAATGCTTTCCCAGTAGTTTTGAAGTAAATCATAAAATCTTGCTTTTTTTAACCAAAGGTTAATGTAGATGCTTTTTTGCTTTTGTACTAATTCAAAAAGTAGCAATGTTTTTTTATAGTAAACAAAACAATTTTTGTTTATGTGCATGCCTATTGTTTTGTATGTGGTATACTTGCATTCAGATTATTTTTGTTTTTGTTTTTTTCCTTCTCACCTATCCACAATGCAATGCTGTCCCCCATGACGCACCTCTGCTTGCTGTTACCTGTATGTTAATACGCTTGAATCCCATTGGCCCACTGCCATCATGTGCTCGCTGCCTGCTAATTAAAGACTCAGTCGACTGCCAAAGCAATGAAGCGACCCCTCGAGGCAACTGTAGACCTGGTACTTTGACCTTTCACCTTTTGCTTTGCATGTAGCTTCTTTAATTGTACTGTAGCCACTCACAAAATTTAAGTTGGCTCTTTTGTTTTTGTGAAACCCTGTAAAACACTTTAAAGTATAAATATTTATCATATATGATCACCAGTGGCAATTCTAGATTGTACTGTACATTTATTAAAAGAACAACTGCAACGTAATGTTAAAGTAATTCCAGTTATCGCACTGTTTTCTTTAATGTGTTGTTGATGATTGCCTTGCTATGGTGTAGTTTCTCATTGTCCTTGTTGTGCTGTGCATAGACAAATAACAGACTTAGAATATTTCAGTGTTGACCTGTGATAGTATCCAGTTCCAATCTGCTGTGCTTTTGTTGCATGTGTGTTGTCGGTGACTAGGCGTTCCCCCACGGCGTCCTCCAGCCCCTACCAAAGAGACCAGCACTTGAGAAGAGCAACGGAGCGAGCTCCCTGTTCAACCCCAGTGTTTTGCACTACCAGCAGGCGCTGGCCAACGCACAGCTCCAGCAGCCTGCTTTCTTTCCCACAGGTAAGAGCTACCCATCAATACACACAGCACACAGATGCAGGTAGAAGCACTCGTAGGTATGCCAAGCATGCAAACAAACACAGATGCACAGATACCCTCACGGAATGCACTCAGCTAACCCTCAGCTAACATCACAAACTTTTTAGAGTTTCACATGCTAAAAAGAGAGATTCTCTCGTGATCAGTTACGTCTGCTTAGTTCTAGATTTTCTTCTGAAAGAGATTGATTTGAGTGACGCACATGAAGACCTGTGCCATGTTTGTGTGTGTTAACACGTAATTGCTGCCAGGTGGAAGGGCAGTGCAGGCTTTGATTAGAGCAATGAAAGATAACATGTATTACCACCTGAATATGATACAGCTGTCAATCTAACAGCCAAATATACAAAAGAGCAAGTTGTTTCCAACACAAAGGCTCTGCAATTTTGTTTAAGCTCCAGTTTGAGGGAAGAATAAAATAAAGAAAAACTGTAAGCCTTTAACAGAGAATAATGGCTGATTTTGTTTTGAGCAAACGGAGCCTGTTCAGTGAGTATTTAATCTGTCTTGACTGACATCGATATTGGAAAAAAATCCCATTTTAAAAAAGCAATTTTGTTCCAATCTTCCCAAATTAATTCAGGTCTGCTCCTTTAACCCTCTTCAGTTCTTTGCCCCCAAACTAAACACTCTCTCTGTGCACTCCTCACACAGGAACTAACAGTAGCTCAAGCCCCCTCGGGTCAACTTCTAAATGAGTTAACTGTAGCCACACTCATGAGTCATGAGGATGAGACTCTATCTATCTATCCCTCGCTCTTCTATCTACCTGCTCTTTTTGTTTCCCTGTGGTGTGAGATGTCTGACAGCCCCTCATCCCTCTCTCCCTCTGTATCTGTGTGTGGGAAGTAGCCTTGGGTCAAAGTTTGCAAAGATTTTTTTCCTCAACTAATCTGCTGCATTTCAGATGGGTAGGGTTTTTCTATAATGTAGAGAATAAAAAAAGTGATCATTTGTGATAGTTTTCTAACTTTGGGATGAACAGCTTATCTGAATGGTTCTGAATGCTGTAAACCCTACCCATCCCCAGGTTACCCAGATCTGGATGGAAGCCTGTACACATTATTGTACTGACCCTGCACGATGCTGCTGTGTGGCTCTGTCACCTCTTTTGTTTAGTTTAGTCGCTCTCTTTTTCTATAAAGGACTAGTTTAGATCTAGAATTTTTATAGCAAATATAAATGTAGTGGTCACAGACGACCTAAAGAAATAGTGGGAAATTAAGAACTTGGCTGAGCTTTGCTTCTTTTGGACCAGTAGAAAATGTGTTGTAACAGTATTTGGATCTCAGACACGGTCATGGTCAAGTTAACCCAGTGAAATCAGAAACTCGTCCCAGTGCGTTCGACTGTCTGTCCTTAGACCCTCGACATGTGTCACAAAAAGATGGAGAAACAGAATAAAAATTTGAAGTAAATAAGTTACATATATAATATGAAGAAAGCATGAAGCCAGTAAGTGACTCATTATCCCATCGTTTCCTCCCTTCACGTCTACAAACAACAACCAGTGAACTCATGGCACCAGCGTTGCAGCAGTTTCATATCCTACAGTACAACTAGGTTTGATTTGGCTGCAGCTGTATATAAGCAGTATTTACTCACTAATCCCGTAACTGATGAAGGGAATTCCTCTGCTCGCTTCTGTTTACTGCATCCATAACTGGCTGACAGCACCACTGTAACAGTAGCATTTGAGCTGTCTTCAGGTTTTTTTTGTTTTTTTTTTGTCTTGTGTAACCTTGTTGTTCTCCTCCCTCTCAATTAACCCATTTATTTCCTCCTCTCTCTCCCTCCCTGTCTCCCTCTCTCTTTGTCTTTCTCTGCATGAACACAACAGGGTCAGTCTTGTGCATGACTCCTGCTAGCAGTCTTGGTAGGTCCCGACCTTCCCTTTGCTCTCTCACACACATTGTTTGATGTAGGTGGGAGTGTGGGGGGGTTGGAGTGGGATGAGTGGGTAATATCTGCAGCCCTTGCAGGTGAGACAAAAGGTCATCGCCTCACTGTGTTGCCTCCTGATGAAACTTTAAAATGTGCTGCAGGATATTCTCATTAAACTGTCCATTTCTTCAGGCTCAGATGTGACGTGAAACACATGTACATTTTGTGTCACCTGAAAGAGTTGCCACGCTCAGTTCTTGTTTCTCTACTGACTTTCTTGCTAATGACTGTTTATGATTGAAATGTTAGTGTATATAAAATACTGCAGAGTGATCTGTTTGTTCTTAAGCTGTAGGATAGCCACTGTTTGCTGTGCTGTGTTGATCAGGAAATTTAAATCAGTTTCCCAGAGAAATTACTTGTAACTGGAGCTTTTGTCTCTGCAAAAAGGGGATGAGAATTACAGAGAAGTCCCAAACAGCAGGTCCTACATCGGTATTATCACAATCCATCAGAATTGCATGCTTTTGGCGTTCACAGTGAAGCAGACGCCTGGGTTTTTTGGCATTTTCCTGCTGTTAATCTTGTCAGCCCACATGGATTAAAAAAAAAAAAAAAAAAAAATTCTCATCCCTGCTGCCAAAAATGTCATTGACTCATTGTAATTGGTGTCTTGTCCCCCTTAACTTCTCTGGGAAAAACAGCGAACTGATTTTCCATATAAATTTCCTTACTTGTGATTGTAATCAGCTTCTCTCCTCTTGTTTTTTTTTTTCTCCCATGCTCTCTTTTTCTTTCTTTCTTTCTTTCTTTCTTTCTTTCTTTCTTTCTTTCTTTCTTTCTTTCTTTCTTTCTTTCTTTCTGTCCTCCTTGCTTTGCATTGTGAATGGTTGCATGCCATCTGCCGGTGTAACCCTAACGATGGCTTGCTGGCTCTCTGTAACATCCGCCACCATCACCGCCACCATCAACAACAACAAATGATACCGTCGACACACACGCACCACAACTGTTGTCATGGTTACCATAATGCTCCACCTACCTGTCCATTGCTACCACCTCCTTCCCTCTCCCCCATTCCTCCTCACCCCACCCCACCTCCCCTTTCCCACCCTCAAAACAAAGTCCCAATGATGTACAGTGCTACGCCTGCTACTGTCTCTGCAGCAACAACTCCTGCCACAAGTGTCCCCTACGCAGCAACAGCACCAGCCAATCAGGTTTGCTCCTTTTAAAGCTTTCTTTCATCAGTCCCTGGAGCTCTGAATAAGTGCTGCCTTCTAATAGTGAGCTGCAATAACCTGCAGCTGAGCCGTAGCTCACGCCCAGCCCCTCCCCATCCATGCTTGCGCCTGCACTGGGCGAGCTCACACTGAGTGGGTGTTTTCCAGAGAATTTAAAGCAGAGGGGCTACCTGAGCAGGCCGGTGCCAGTGCACTGTATCGTATTTCTTGTGCGCTCCCAACAAGCACTTCTTCAGAGCTCCCACATTTGCAAAGTAGTAGTTGTGTTGTGTTGCACTACTTCCTGTTTTTTTTTTTTTGCATGTTCTGTTTTAAGTTTTATTTTCCACTTTTCTTGTTGTTGTCGTCAAATAAGCCTCTCCATCTGCAGTAGGGGCATCATCTGTACTGCTTGTGTGCTATGCAAACACACAATTCAAGCAAACACATACAGACAATACAGCAGCTGATTTGTAATAGCCGCAACGTTGGATCTTTTCCTGTTTCCACTCCCCCCAGTTTCACCTTTTTACCTTTTACTAGTTATACGATAAAAGGGAGAGTAAATGTGAGTTATGAGCCGGGCTTGTCAGGGAGAGACCAACACAGGAAAAATGATCACAGAAGTTGTCTAAAAATGGCCTCTGATCGGCGGCTCTCCTGTTGCTGCGTGTCAGCAGGAGCCAGGGAAGCGGCCAGGTCTGAATGCCAGAGTGACGCATGTGTGCCCCATTTTAAACCTAGAAATTTCAGCACAATGCTGACACACTGGCCTCACGCAGCTGGCAGTCATTTACTTGCATTAAGGACATGCAGATGAGGTAGAAATGTGAGTGGCAAACAATCATGTCATTTTCAACAAGTGCAAAATCGTCCACAGCAGGGAATAAAGAAGTTTACGAGGATATTTATAACACGCAGAGTCTCTTTGAATGGGTTTCTTTTCTTTTTTTAATCAAAG
Source organism: Toxotes lorentzi (assembly GCA_037833715.1). NCBI lineage: Eukaryota > Metazoa > Chordata > Actinopteri > Toxotidae > Toxotes > Toxotes lorentzi. The sequence goes on from JBBMJY010000017.1 coordinate 3,009,298, forward strand.
TGCAAAGAAATGTATAATGTTAAACTAAACACACTGTAATTGTTAGTTTACTTATGCCAGTAGTAGAGACCAGTGTCCTAATCTCTTTTTGTATGACTCCTTCTTTCAGCTCTTTTAATCTTTGATCTCAGTGTACAGACACAGTTTAATAATACCAACTTAAGCTGACAGATCTCTAAGAAATCTCTAACAATACCTTGAAAATAGTTCCCATCTAGAAGGAAAAAATGAGAATGGAGGTTCTCAGTGTAAAAAAATAAAAACCAGGTTCATTTTGAATTTTAAAAAATAAGAGAAAATCTATCACTTCTCCGAGATCTCCTCTTCCATCATTAACCGAGGTCCTGCACCCAGTGCGTTGTGCTTTATTGCCCCTCATAGGCCAGCGGCGTATGCACTTCCTGTGAGTCATCGTCTCTTCCTGTAATTGGCATGCAGCAGCAGTAGCAGCAGGAAGCAGAGCTGCTCTTTAAAGATGCATGTGGGACAAGGAGCCGGAGAAACACTGACGTCAGCCCTCGCTGTCTGTCTCCGTCTGCCTCCCTCTCTTTCTCTCTCCCCCCTCCCCGCCCTGCACAAAGATCCCTCCAGCTAGGACACAGTTAACACCTATAATCACCGGCTGTACTGCATATAGCGCACGTCTCATTTCCTCATCTTATGGTTTTTCGGAATAAACAGCCAGGCTGTGATTTATTTATTTTTTATTTAAGGCCACATGCTGCTGACGTCACTGTCCCAGACTCTGAGCTGTTTTTATCAGCTATCAGAATATTGTTAATTACTACGTGGCTTCTTACACCTAAATGCTGGACCAAAACAAGTTGGATAAAGCTCGAGAATTAACTGTGCGTCATTGAATAAGAAATAATGAACCTTTATTGTATATTGAGCCAAAAGAATTAAACGTGTCAGTGGAAGGCGCCTGTGTCTTTAGATGAAATCAGATAAATTGTGGATAATGCACAGACACAGAGGGACAGGACAGTCCAGATATGTTGACAGGTTCAGAGTCTGGTCAACTCATGACCCTCTGAAATGTCACTGTGACATGACAAGCAGGAAACAATCACATCATTCCGTGTCCCAGCGCATATCAACCATAAGCTCACAGTGCTGGGGTGTCTGGTAACGTCGCTGCTCTTACTGGAGTGTTGTAAAGTAGCAGCGCCCTCTACCCTCTGAATCTGGTGTTACATCACAGGCTCTACAGGTTATATGTAATCAGTCTGACAGCTGAAGTGAAGGGAAGACGGCTTGTTAGAGTCAAATAGAATTAGAGGTTGTAATACTGATCAGATCTTTAGCCTGAGCACCAGGGTTCAACCTCTTACTTCCCTGTGGAGGAAACCTGTCATTATTCTTATTATAGTCATTAAAATTAACACCCTATGTCTCTAACATCTAATGCAATTAGAATAATAATCTGATAATAATTAGTTTAAAAAGAAAAGAAGTTCAGAGCTCCTCTGTGATTCTGCAACACACACTTTATCACATTTAATCATCTAAACGGTCTCATCATCTGCTGCCATCTAATGGTGACAGGTGCTGTCGTCCTCACTTGTTGTGGGCTGAAACATGCTGCTTGTATCACTGCACCAAATCTTAGACAAACCAGACCTGCAAACAATTCTTGGCGTTTGTTTTTAGCCACCTGTGTTGCCAGACGGGTGGGGTGTACCATCCTGTCTGGCTGATCCCACCCGTCTGGCACCCAGTAATATTTAGATTTATTTACCTCCTATTTCCATACTGCACTGTGGAGCAGGCTGTCCTCAGCCCGTGCACATCACACACTCTCCACCTGTGGTGACCTTCTGTGATGTGTGATGTGACCAGTGGCTTCTGTCCTTTGCTGGCTGTCTATTGTCTGTTAACAAGCACCATGCGGCTTTGTTCTGCGTTGGCCTGCTGCCAGTGGCAACCACATGACGGCAGCCAGCAGCTCCTCTACCTGTCTTCCCCCCATAGACAGTCTCTCTCTCTCTTCTTCTTCTTCTTCTTTCTCTCTTTCTTTGTTGTGTGGTGGATTAGTCTTTATCTCCTAAAGGGAGAATACACACAGAGGTGACCAGACCTGGGTCAAATGCTAGTTTCAAATAATTGGAAGCTCGTGCTCTTATCTGCATGAAACAACAGGCAGGTGGCATTACCACAACCCGACAACTAAGACCGAAACCGTACTGCTCATTGAGAAATCTTTGGGACATCTTAACTTTCTGGCAGTATAGTCTCAGTGTGCTGAACCTGCCTGTGGCCTCATGTAGGAGTGGGGCCAGCAGCCTGTGGCCGTAGCCTTCTCCTGGCTGCATCACACTGCATCCCCAGTCTCTCTGCTTCTTTTTCATTCCTTCGAAGGCATTCGTGGTGTGGCGCTCAGCCGCACACACAAAAAGTGACTGCAGAGAGCTAAACAAAGAGAGCTTAAGGACATATTCAGACCTGCGTTGTTTAGTCTGTAGTGGAGGTGGTCTAAGTCCAGTTTGTCACAAATAAGGAAGTAAGAGGAAAAGCAAGGCGAATACTATTTGATCCAGATCTTAAGGAGACACCAAACACAATAACAGCATCTGTTTTGTGCACTTATGTTGATTATATTCTTTTAAGTTCTAATAAATGAAGTTTCACCATCACACTCGTGGCGACGCAGATTTTGAACACAGTATGTTACTTTACATTATACATGTGAGTAAATAAAGTTTCTCTCTTACAGGTAAACTAAATTTTTCTCTCCTCCTTTTCTTCCCCTTCCTCTTCTTCTTTCTGTCTCTCTGTCACTCTCCTGCAGATCATCCTGAAGTAAGTGTCAGGAAGGGAACGGAGTGTCACGAAGCTGCACTGGGAAACCCAAAACAGCCCCTGTGTAAATACTACCTTGCCTCTCCCTTAGAGGTCCAGCAACCTGCATGCTAAGAGTGTAACACTTCAATTTAACCGTAAGAACTGCAGTGCCGGTGTAACACACACAGAAAAAAGATATATACTGTATGTATTGCTAGGAAAAAAACTATTAACATGAAAAAGTCAAAAATATTCTTATGTATACTACTACATACATAGCAGACACACTATAGAGGTCATTTTAACAACAGTTCTCTCAAACTACCGTGGATCCCCTCTCTTTCATATTTATTCTGAAAAACCTCTGCACAATGATCATCCCTTCAGTTAGTGAAAACAAGAGATGCTTGATTTGCACTATATGAAAACTATAGTGCTTGATGTGGAAGTGGGAAAACAGGAAGAGTCACAGAAAACCCGTGCACAACCACACCAACGCACTCGGCGCTTTCGAGAGGGTTTCGTCTCGCGGTCTTCGCTTTTTCTCTCTACAAAGTTGAATGTCCTCGGGGCAGACAGGCTCATGGTTCCTCTGTGACCCTCATCTGCCCCAGATGCTGTTAAGATGCCATGATGAAGCTTGTCCTCCCCTTCTCCCTACCAACTTTTCATCTCCGGAAACATCTTGCCAAAGTTGCGGCTTGGACGAGGTCAATGGAATCAACCTGCCAGAAAGCAGAACCACATTTTAACTCCCAGATAAATTCTTTTTATTTGCCATTGCGAAAGCTGCTCAGAACGCACCCTTTATTTGTTGTGGTGCTGGGTTCTTTGTTTAGGAGGAGTGGTGGGATAGATTGTGCACAGATTTTTGCATGCAGTCAGGATGGGGGGGGGGGGACAGTGCCCAGTGTTGACAGAAGATAGTCGTGGCCATTACCGAAAAGCCTAAAGGCTCGGGTCTGTGCCAAGGGCTTAACAAAGCTTGAGGGTTCGTTCCAGACATACTAAGCCTTGTGTGTGTGTGTGTGTGTGCGTGCGTGTGTGTGTGTGCATGTGTGCATGCGTGTTCGTATCTGGAGACTGATGGTCTGCCGGCAGACTGGGACTTGAAGCGAGGTCTAGCGGGTGATGACAACACCAGGCCTGGTAGGAGAGCTTTTCTGAGGGGTGGGTGAGGGATTTAAGTGCTAAGACTAAACAAAAAAAAAACGGTGCATTTGACGACGCTCGTCAAGCAAAAAGATAACTTGAACTTTGACTGGAGGGCTATCTGTGACCGTCGGTTGTCCTGTCCAACCCTACTATCACCGATAATCCTGTTCCATTTTAGAAAACTGTAGAAGTGCCTAAAAAATGCTCATCAACAACACATGCATCCAGAGTGTATCACTAAAAGTCACAGACACAACACACTGGCTGTCAGAACATGGACTTCTCGGGACAGACATCAGATTTCGGGAACCGTTACTGGAGTTTCCTGGTAATGTTCATTAACATCACAAGTGACTTTATCGAAACAAAAGAAGTTAAAGAAATGACAAATCAAAAATAGCTTTGTAGAATGTTTGGTGACTTTCATGGTGTACCGTTGTTTCTTACCATGGTTTGAGTAGTTTACACGAGGAACGTGAGTGAGAAAAAAAACGTATTGTAAACTGTGTAATGTATGTAAAGTGTCTCTTATTTTGAGAGTTTATATTCATGGTTCTAGAAATGTATTCAAAGTTATTTAAAATTTGTGTTGTGTCTGCTATCAAGGTATGTTTGAATTCCCCCCCGAAACCCTCCACCACCTCCACCTCCACCTCACTGAACAATCATATGTCATTTAGCCAAGATCGTAAATTATTATTTTAGACCAACCCACTTTAGTTTTTGCATTTTACAAGCAGCGTTTTAACTCTTCAAACTAAATCTTATTTTCCACTTTTCAAAATTCTGATGTAATTTCATGGTGCTTGATTAACATTGACAATCCACAATCATACTTTTGGAACAAGAGTGCTTCACTCTGGTTTCACGTTTTGGTTTCATTCACTCTGATTGTCTACACATGCATTATGATTTGTATGTAATATTCGTGGAAGGTGGTAGAAGTTCTGTTTTGTTGTAATTTATCTTATGTTACTCTTGGTCAAATTTTAGTCAAAAACAATGTTGTAAACTATTCTATTTTGAAATGAATGTAATTTATTGAGCTGTGCTACGTTCTGCACGGTCGGTCATTTCAAGGTCTAACCTGTCAGGTCAGCGAATGAGAAGTCGCACACGTCTGAGGGGTGGGGTTTAAAAGTCAGCCCACCAATAGAAAGCTACTGGATCTTTCTTGCCTTCTCATTGATATAAAAAAAAAAAAAAGATCACGGTGTTGCAGTAATGAGCATAGTTATAGAGTTGCTTGTGTTGTTGGAAAAAAAAAAAGTTTATTGTATAGATGACATTTTACCAAAAAAAAAAGAGAAGAAAATTTGAAAAAAGATGTACTTTTCACTCTAGTATAATAGTATTTCATAACAATATTAAGTTGTTGCTGTGGCAACCAAATGTTGCAATTACTAAAGTTCGGTATTTTTGTAAATGACATTGTTAAGTTGACTTTTGTTTCTTTTTGCTAGGACACTGTACACAAGGTAGATTGTAAAGAAGATACGAACATTTCTTACTCTTCACTGAGATTATAACAATGACCTAATATTTTCATTAGCAAATAACAGCCTCTATAGTGCTGTGACTGTAACACTTAAATAGATTTAAAGTCATCGATGTTACATAGATTATATATATAAATATATATATAAGAACTGAGTAATCTATAAATGAATAAGTTCAGATGTACAGTTCTTCCCCTGACAAAGGACCTTTAGGTTCCACACTCAGACATTTTATTCGAGGCGTATGCATCACTAGAGTTAAGGATTACACTTTTCATATTGTTTAAAGATGTGATCAGTTTTTCATTTCCTGCTAGTACAGTAAATCTGCTTATCAATCAAAAGCAGATACCACCGGTAAATAACTTTAATTCAACATGTTGCATGGGAAAACAATATTTCCTTTTCTTACTTACTGATAACGTACTGAATGTTTCTAGTGGAAAAAAAAATGTCTGTACACAAAATGTCCTCATTTGGTGACCCACGATGCCCTTGTGTATGGAATCCTCTTGAGATGTAATGTTTTTTGAAATGTGTGGGCAACGATTGACTGATGGTAAAAAGAAAAATGTAAGCACTTTCTGAGCAGTTGGTCAACTGAGCAGACTCAGCTTATCCAAACACTTTGCCTTATCTTGAGTCCATCGTGCTTAAGGTTTTATGTTTTTAAGAGCTCTTAAGAAATTTATTAAAGAGACTTGAACCAGTCTCACTTCTCAAATCCCTCCTCGGTTTCATTTCAAATATATATCTTTATATCTAAAATAATTTTTTTAAGGTTTGTGCGCATCACCAGGCCAAAACGGGTGACTGCAACAGAGTGAACAGACACTGATCTTCACCTCCGGTCTCCCGAATCTGTAGTGACATCTTTTCGTCCCATTGCCTTACAATGGTACCGTTTGGAGCGTGTAATTCACCGCTTTAGCCAGCAGAGGGCACTACACTGGAGACTGCAGGTTATAAATTGTGACTGCCTGTGCCATCGGTGTTGCAGTGCACCCTAACAACAAAGTCAAAACACACAGATAAATTGACAAAGAAGACCCTCATCGGACTTATAGTTTCAATGTAATCATTTTTAAATGTATTCTTTTTGCATATATTTTGTGCTATTTTATGTTTCTGTAGTCAAATGTTTCTTTGGTTCCAGCAAGATAGTGTAAAATCTATTGAAAGAAAGAAATAAATAAAATGAAAGGAGTTTTCTTTGTGTGGACCTTTCATTTATGTCACACATAGATCTTGTTTGTGTCTTATTTTATATCATTTATAGGGAAACGTGCATTATGTGTATTTGTAGACCTCAGTCAGTTCGTCCCAGACTCATGTCAATGACCCAAAGGGTCATTTGCTCTTTGACTTGCCATATGTATAGCGTGTGTATAGTATGTATAGTGTGTAAGGGCCCTCTGTGTCTCTGAGGCCCACTGTGGGAATTGCTGCCATTAAAGTAAATGTGCAGCAGATTGCAGCCTATTTAGAAGAACCTTTAATGTTGTGGCAGCTGAGGCTCTGCAAATATACAAAGATATGTGAGTAGATTTTAACGCTGCTTGCATTAAAGTAGGTCTGAGCTCTGATGAACATGATGATAAGACCAAAGACTCGTAAATGTTTCCCATTATTTATTTTCTATGTCATTTCCTGTTACTGCAGTGAGACATTTCATGAAGTTTAGTTTAAAAAACATATGAGGGGTCATTAATACCACAATGTTAATGTCAACTAACTTCTCACAGCTTTAACAGCTGCATTTTTTTTTTATTTCAGTCCTTATTGTGAACTTTATCTTTCAGACCATTTCCGAACAGCTGGAGTGTGTAGATCCACCAAATAAAGTCCAAACCTATTGCTGTGTTTTGCTACATCCATGCTGTCACACACACATTTGCACTAACAGAGTCTAACAGAAAATGTTTGTGATCGCAGACAGTGTGTCCCGGATGTGTTCCAGACGAGGTCAAGAGCTCTGGATGCCAATTTGCAGACATGTGAGACTCCTGTGACCTTGCTGGTGTCCAGGTGCAGGAGACGTGTCTGGAACAGCTCTCATCATCTAATGGATGTTAAACCTGACGGCTGCATTTGCTGAGGCAACATCAGATGTTTCAGCAAACGCCCCAGACTCAACATATGTTTACAGTGGAGTGACAAAGACCTCTAACAGGCACAGTGATTATCCTGTCCATCAGGAGCGTTATTACAGAGACACGTCGTTCACACAGGGAGCAGGCTGAGATCGTTCTCTGACCTTGGCCAAGCTGTTATTGAACTCTAACTACACTCTTTCTGCAGGTGTAACCAGGTAAAAGGTGTTCGTCACATCAGAAAACACCTCATTCAGTTAACTTTAGATGGATTATTGCTATTGTGTTTAATAGTTTCCTTATAATAAAAAAAAGAAAGAAAGAAAGAAAGAAAAGCTTTCACGCTTAGTTCCAAATTTTTATTTCCATAACATTTGTCACAAACATGCACATCCCCTTCTTATCCTCCCTGTGCTGCTGTGGGGCACTAATCACCTCTCATATTTTCCAGGAAATAGTAACATCCAGAGGATGCACCGATTCCAGAGGCGTGGATTCCCAGCACTGTTGTCTTCTTAAGGACAAACAGGCTCTTTGCCTTTAACTCTCCTGTAGCCCACTGTGCAGAGAAATGTAGTGCTAGCCTTCTGTTTTGTCGGCTCATAAAAAGATGTGCCGTCTTCTTGTTTCTAATAATAGCCAACCTTATTTTTACCACACCGACGCCTTATTGCATTATGGATGCCTCTGGAATGGTGTCCCTTCAAGATAGCGTGGGAATATTTCAGTAGAGGCTGGGGCCGTGCATCTCAGGGCTAAATGCTCCAGCATCATCCCAGTTTGCCCGCCTATAGCTGCAAGAGCATCTCATTTACCGGAGGCTGTTCCCGTGTCATGCCTGCAGTCTGAGTCCAGGCTCCTGTGCACGGGGATGCGCTTCTGTTACCCGCTGCTGAAGACCTGATTTTCTGCATGCCGGATTTAAGTCCGCAGGAGCGCTATGCGGGAGTATAAGGTGGTGGTGCTGGGCAGCGGCGGGGTGGGGAAGTCCGCCCTGACGGTCCAGTTTGTCACCGGGACATTCATAGAGAAGTACGACCCGACCATTGAAGATTTCTACAGGAAAGAGATCGAGGTGGACTCCTCTCCATCGGTGCTGGAGATCCTCGACACAGCCGGCACCGAGCAGTTCGCCTCAATGAGGGACCTCTACATCAGGAACGGCCAAGGCTTCATCCTGGTCTACAGCCTGGTCAATCAGCAAAGTTTTCAGGACATCAAGCCCATGAGAGACCAGATCATCAGGGTCAAAAGGTAGGATACTGTCCACTTTATCATATTAACCACCACCATTGTAGCCTGAATATACTCTAATGCAAAAAACAGGGGGTGGTTGAAAATGTTTTAGGCCTCTTAAACTGGGTACGACCCCACAAGTTGGATGTGGTGGTGGGAGGGAAAGTTATGGTCACCTTCACTGTTCCTTATCAATTTCCTAATTATTAGCTATTCCTAAACTTACGGGAGTTACACCTGGAACCAGTCAGGGCCAGTAAATGTCAGAGAACCCCACCTGGAAAGCACCAAAAGCTGTATGATTTTTTTTTAACACAAGAATTATTTCACATCCTCTCCCTCCTCTCCCTCCTCTTCCTCGCTCTCTCCTCCACTGCTTCGTGAGGAGCTTCAACCAGCTCATGTGTTCTTCATAAGAGCCCAGCTGCGGCTCACCTGCCATACATCAACCCGCTGAACTCTGACTGGGTCTGATATTCTCTGTCTCTCACACATGACTAACTCTGGATGGCTTTGATCAGTCCAGTCCATTACTCAACAAATCCACTGAGCTCATCTCATGGCTGGGGGAGCTGTGAGAGGGAGAGTGGAAGAAAAGCTGTGATCTTTCCTTTTGCTGGTGACATATTGGTTTTCTTGGCTCAGGTCTCTCTTAATTAGTTTAATGACACGGACCGACTGCGAGGCCACGGCCACAGGCTGCAGGTTAAGAACCTTTTAGTTCACCAAAGCTTAACATTATGAAGGCTTGAGCGGATGTTGTCTGGTTTTAGTATCATGTTGAGACACTACGGGACAGATGTGATCGAGTCACATGACTGATAAAGGCTGAAGGATATTTGCTGTAGAAATCACTTGAGGTGTTTATGTCTGTGATTTATGCTCCAGTTATGATCCTACATTTCAGCTTGAAAAACCGTAAAATTGCAGCGTCCAGGACTCGAGTTTAAGATGTCACCGATCACAGCTTCCAAATCCGAGTCCGGCTGTGTGGCCCTGTTGCATATCATCATTCTTTTCTTCTTGCCTCATTTCCTGACAAGGCCTGAATACTTAGAAATAAAATGCAAAACAAGTTCATTTTGTGGGTTTCATGTGAGTACGTGCTGGACGGTTCATCTGGCCACTTAAATATTATGGATCATTGTTCTTTGGCACTGTTGTTTGTTCTGGGAACCACAACAAGGGACTACCTGTAGGACCCCGAACTCACAGGGCCACAAAGTATCTGGAAGACAATGTGTTTTCTGGTCCTGGAGTATTTCCTCACATCAGGACGACCAGAGTTCACAACTGGTGCGTGTAGAGTCTCCATTCTCTCTGCATCTGTGAAGAATTTAAAGGATAATTCAGTTTTAGTACTCAGGAAAAATTGTGAGCAAACAGCTGCAGAAAGTTGAACCAGATCTGAAACGGCTCTGGGTCATAATTTCCAAAAGACAGAAAAATAATACAAAGCTCATTAAAAAAAATCTTGTGATGGCACACGTCTAATTTAGGAAAACCTGCCCCACACCTCGAATTCTGACGACTTTTCTTTTCTCAGTTGCTGTGTTGCTCCTTTCAGGCTCCTCACTCATCATTGAACACTTATTTACCTAACTGCATACTGTGTTGTAATAATTCATAATTTAATCTGTATAGTCTGGTGCAGTGCTGTTCAGCTCCGTCCGGCGGGAGTCAGAGGAGTGCTTCTGTGGCACAGACGTCACAGGCCGAAGTGGAAGCAGGAGAGCGTCACAGCTGACGAGGCACAGCAGGGACCAATGCATGAGGGGACTCCTTTGAAATGAATAATATAATGACGGCGTTCTGTCGCCTGCAGCCAGCCGCCACCCAAAGCAGCTGCCTACATTGCACCAGCCACCACTGTCCTCAAGTGTGTATCTATAAATAATTCATACTGTTATTTCACACTGTTCTGCGTTTGAGGTAGGGATTCTTACTGTATGTGCAAACCTGCTCTTAAACACAAACAGTCACCAGAAAAATTGATTGATCAGCGATGGAATAAATGATCATTGGCTTTTTATTTGAGGTTTCTTGCCCAGAAAAAAAAATGCATCTGAACTCATTTCAGTGCTTTAAGTTCAGCGGTCACATTTAAAGTGACTCTTCATTCACCGGTTGCACGTAAACAGAAACGTCAGTGTTTTTCTTTCACCTCAAACTGCCTCTGTTGTTGCCTTCGCTGCCTATTACCATAAGCTTCAGCTTGTACGGTTCATTTAACAAATTGGATTGTCATGCATTGTTTCAGAAATCACCACACAGTGCAGACACACGCGTGTAATATCCCTGTCAGTTTATTTAAGCAGAGCGAGAGCAGGCTCAGTCGGTCATTTTAACGCATGCAGACCACCGGGAGCCATCTTTAATGAAGCAAGCAACACTATCAGCTCCTGGTCTCCATTAGCCGTCTCCACGAGATCAGCCTCCCTCCTCCCAAACTTCTTGCTGATCCAGCAGCAGCAGCTACAAGAACCACAAAGAGATATAGCATGTGCCCACTCACCAGAACTTAATGGGATTGTGTTGGGTTGGAAGCCAAGAAGACATCAGGCCTCCATTAGACAGTCATATAAAACAGAATGCTTATGCAGGGCTCTGTGAGGGGGAAACATGGGAAAGAAGTGAGCTCCTATATGTTTCTGTGCTGTTTGTGGTGCAGGTGGCTTGAAGCCACGGCCTCTTGCTGAGATGATGCCGTTCCTGCTGTGCACAAGTCCACTTATCAGCCTCACTGTGTGGACTTCCATGCAGGAGGAGGAGCGGTGAGAAGCAGGAAAAGACGCTTAGAGAAATAGCACGAAGTTTTGGGAAATAATTAGCTAATTAGCTTTCTTGCTGACAGATGAGAGGACTGATACCACTCACGTGTCTCTTCCATGTAAAGGTTTTATAGTTCTGTCGGCCCAGGAGGAGGAAGCACGTTCAAAGCACTCAAGCTGCGTGTTCACGCTGCACTGATGCTGTGTCTAATAGCAGGAGGTGAGCATCACGCACTGCTGAGTGGGAATAGGGTGGAGAGAACAAAACTACGTTTCCCAGGGGGCATTTTGGTGTAGGTACAAAGCAACTTCCTGACCTCAGGCTTTTAGTGTTTGCCATCAGGAAGCAGAGAGTTGTTAAAGCAGCCTGCTTGGCTGAAAATGTGAACTATGGAGAGCAAACGGTGAAGTGCTCGGACTTAACATATTTACTGCTCTGTGCATGGTTAAGTGTTTTCTCCAGAGCTGACTTGTATCTGTTTAACATATATCTGAAAACACATCCTTTCCCAGAGAGCTAAATAAATCACAACGAAGAGCAAAGATCAGACAAAAGTCAGGACAATTAAGCATCATTTCTGCAGCAAAAATGTTTTTATCTAATCTCCAAGCTTGTTAATTATCTCACAACCCCTCAGATTTAATTTGTGACCCCTGAGGAAAAACTCGTCTGGCTTTGATCTGTATCGGGGATTTCCCACATTTAGATGATTATCACTTTTATATTCCAGATCCCTAGGGAACATTTAATGAGTGACAGCATCCGTTGGAAATGTATTTTGGTACATTCCTGCTGCCAGGTTCATGACCATCAAGACCATGATCAACATTTTAGTTTCCAAATAATCTCGTTTGAGTTCGTGAAACAAAGAGGTGAGAGAAACTCACCTCTTTGTTTCTCACTTTGGATTCTTGCCGTCATTTAACTGCTCAGAACAGCAGGAACAATAAAACTAATGAGGACTCAACTCCCATTCTCCCTATACAGTGTTTGCATCTGAAGTAAAGAAGGTGGGTTTATGTGGAGGAGCTGGGCTGCACCATTAAAGATGGAAATAAAGCTTCGGGTCTCATCATAAAAAAACAGACCGTCTCCATCTGCTGTGCAGGCCTTCTCTTTGTCTGTTTATCACAGGAATGTTTGCGGTTTGTTATTTTGTTTCCTTGCTTGCTTCCTCATGTAGCCAGGATGCCAAGGCGCCACAGAAACATGAGCTATAGAAGCTTTGTTCTCCAGCAGTAACACCCTTTGGGAGTTAAGACAGTGTAGGCGCTATAGGTCCCTTCCATTTTTCTGCCCCGTGCTACGAACAGACACATGTGTTAAAGCTGTGACACACAGTGTAGCTGCTCCAACCGCTAATTAACGGTAGATGCAGAGAGCAAAAACGCGGCTGCAGGGTTGGAGGGCTTCATGTTGGAGATGCCTGACTGTTCTTTTGTAATTTGTGTGTGTGTGTGTGTGTGTGTGTGTTTGTCCGTGCTATGGGGCTTGTGAAAATAGGTAAATGAAGTCACTGTGGCTGTGTAGCACAGTGGGCAGCATTAATAAAGCTGTTGTACCCCGAGGGTAAGTGGAAAATGTAAAGTCCATCTTTTTTGTGAGTTATAAACACAGATTCTTTGTACATGCGAGGGTCTGTGTTTCCCAGCAGCTGGAATAACACCCTGCAGAGGCAAAGGACTAGTTTTTGTGTTTTAATGCTCAAATGGTTTCATGTGAAAGCGGGCTCAGACTTTTGGATCTTGCACTTCGACCTGTGTCTTTTCACAAATGGAGGCTCAGATAATGGTGTCAGAACACTGGAGCTCAGCGATTTGCAGTGTGAAAGTCCTGCAGCTGAGCACAGGGGGTTCCCTCGGTATCATTCTCCTACAGCGATGTTTTAGAAACCACTACAGATTTTAATATCCATATCTCTGTATAATTTCATAAGCTGTCGGCCACCTGCTGTTGTCTGTCCCATAAACCCAACTCGACTTCTCTCATTTTGAAAACAAAAAGCTGCGTATTCATACAGCTTGTAGTTTCAGCCAAGCAATCCAAACACATTCCAAGTGTGCTGATAATTCCCAGAATGCACGGTTGCCAACTCTGGTGTGACCAATAACAAGTTAGAAATGCTTGCTGTTTTCTCCTGTTTTATATTCCTACAGAATGTGCAGTAAAACACTGGAGACCTGCAGCTTAAGAGCCACAGTAGCCATGAGGACACTTCTTAGATACTGAGCACCGTAGCTATCAGATCTGTACCATACTCCAGTGTTTAACATCAAACACTGACTTAATCGACATATTCTTCAATGATACATGAAATCAGCCTCTAAATCCCTGTGGGGCAACTTTTCTTCATGCTGTGTTGAGCAGTTTCAGTTTCTCCTCATATGGTGAGGAGGGATCGGCAGTTTGATGCTGCAACAAACAGTCTCGATACAAACTCCTACCCCACCCTGGAGACGCTGGCTCTCCCTGTGTCTTTGTGGTTATATATAGAGTTCCTCCTGCAAGGCTGTCAGATTGCATTTGTCTGTAATCTGACGGTGGTGCTCTCCTTGTTCACACTTCACACCCTCTAGACTTCAGCTCTCCAAACACACAGGCCATGCGAGATGCTTGTCCTGCTGAGGTCAGCTGTTGCCTGTGTGTGTGTGTGTGTTGCACACTGCAGTGGCTATGGGGGGAAATGTCAAGCTGCAGGGAAGTCTTTGGCATTTGAGCCTCTGTGAGCGAGTTTTCTCTGCTTGACAGTCTCAAAGCATGTTTGTCGACCAGTTAGGGCAGAGATTGCTGACATCATTTTTAATCATGCACCTTTTGAGAAGCTTTTTCCTTTGTGGTGAATTCCTCTGGAGGGGGTCAGAGGTCAAGCTCAGCCACAGAGCAGCACCTTTGAAACTTGGAGGGTCTCACTGTCTCGCTCAAGGACACTTCAGCAGGTGCAGCAGGTGCTTCTGTGTCCTTCACACCAGGTCTTTCCCTCTGTAGGACGCTCTCTGTGTTCGTTTCTCAAGCTCTCTGCCGCCTGCACTCTTTGCCTCCAGCTCTCTGGCCCTCTTTAGCTCAGTGAGACGTTTGCCGGCTCTTTTCCACGTCTCAGCTCCTCTCCCAGCTGAACAGTGTGGCAGCAGGCCACCAATTTGTAGATAAGAGCCCATTTCTCAATAGCACCAGCAGATCAATAAGACGGGCTCGGAATGCACTTACCAGTGACTGATTGTAGAGGCTATTAGGTGTTCTGTGCCATTACCTGTTGTGAGAATATATACCCTGTGTAATTGACATTCTGTAGTTATTTAATCAGAGACAACATGAAGGGCGTCTAACTGAGATGAAATATATTCCATGTTTGAAGAGTCACTTCACCTCAGTTACAGAAAGACACACACTGTTTGGTTAAATGTACGTCGACATCCAAACATTACACCTACATGTGACCGTTAACTGCCTCGTTCCACACCATGGTCGTTAATCAGCCTCCGCTCTGCTGGAAAGGCTTTCCACAGGATTTAGGAACTTGGCTGATGTCGGGTCACAAGGCCTGGCTTGCAGTCGCCATCTTTATTGACACAATACACACAATAGCCAAATCTAAATATGAAGTAGAAAATAGTTGTTTCCAAGGTACGAGGCCAATGTTCATGTCCACCCCCATGTGAGAGCAGCACATTAGCTTTATTCAATTATTCAATAACCTGTTCCATTACTCTCCCCAGCCTGGTTTCCTTGTATTGATGGCTCACAGGGAAGAGGACTGGGATCGTCAGCCACACGCTGGCGAAGAAAGCTTTTGATCCGTTAAGACATACTCAGTGCACGGTGGAAATGATGCAAAGTGGAGAGCTAATGATTTTGAAGAAGAATTGGAAGCCATTAAATATACAGCCTCCGTGCTAACGTACGTATATAAAATATCCAGGAATAAACAGAGCGTCACATCGTTCAAAAGAGGAGTTTGTTTTTGTTTTTTGGCGATTTTCTAATGGGACCGCCTACTGATATTAGACACCCAGGGAGTGATGGAGGCCTCCTGGGAAGCTGGAACTGAGTGTAGCTGTGTTTATCCTTCTCCTCTCACTCTGCTGCGCTTTGTTCAAAACCCTTATTGTTTCAGCATCTAACAAATACAGTATGTAGGCCAACAATGTACACACACACACACACACACACTGTCACTGAGTTATTCCCTCTGGTTTTCTCCCTTAGTTATCAGGAACTTCCTGTAGTCTCAGTCAGTAACACACCCAGCTGGGGGAGAAGGCAGCACATTTCAGATGTAACACTCGTCTGATGGGACTTTCTCTCTTATTTCCAGGTACCAGCAGGTGCCGGTGGTGCTGGTGGGTAACAAGGTGGACCTGGAGGACGAGAGGGAAGTGTCCCCCAGCGAGGGCCAGGCGTTGGCGGAGGACTGGGGCTGCCCTTTCATGGAGACGTCAGCCAAGAGCAAAACCATGGTGGATGAGCTTTTCGCCGAGATCGTCAGGCAGATGGACTTCTGCCCTCTGCCGGACCGGAGAGAGACCTGCTGCCCCGCCTGCAGCTTGCAGTAGCAACCGATCAGTCTGCTGGAGGGGTGATGGATGGGAGGAGAGCAGAAATTAGAATGCAAATTAATTAATGTTAGATAGACTGAAGATGGAGGGGTTTAAACCAAACAGCCACTCCTGCTGTCACCGTTTCTACCTGCTCTCTGTATCTAACAGTCCAAGCCTTTGAGTTGGTTAAGAAGCATTCTGGGAAATGTAGGAAAGCAGAAGTAGACAAAGCAACACTCATCACTCCTCCGACACAGGGTGGATTTTCCCTTAAAAGAAAAAAAAAACAACAACAACACTTGACCTCCCGCATCCATCACCATCCTCCTGTTTAACATGACTGAATTTTCGGGGTTTCCCAAAGGCAGCATGGTGCCAAAACCATCTATAAAAGCCATTGACAAAGTGGATCATAGTGCTAAATGCTTTTGGGAAACCAGCCACAGGTCAAAGCAGGGATGGCAGTGTGCTCAGCAGTTTTATTTGTCCTGTTTTCTTTTGTTTGTGTTTTTCTTTTTGCACTTTTGGGACTTTATGACAGTGCAAAACCAATTATCACCAAGTATCTGAAGGGATGTCACCACTGTGAAGCAGTCATACTGGAAGTTAATTATACAGCAGACCCGCCTAACTATGAATGAATGACCAGATGAACGAATGTCTAAAAGGAAACTGCACCTTTGGGGAAATTCATTCAGAAGATCCCAAATGTTGACATACTGTGGACGATGTGTGCATGAAGTTGTAATGTCACACTGACATTGAGTACAATCAATCTCACCCAAAGAGACAGCATCGATCAATCAACCAACCAATCAGTCAGTCATCATTAAAACGTACGGACAGTTGTCTTCACACCTTACAGATGATACAAATGCCTTGTTACATTGTATGAAGTGAACATCAGTGTCAGTGTGTAGTTCATTTATCTCAAGTCACATCAGATATGTTAGTGGTTCAATGTCTGAAACACTTATTTTCAACTAAAATAAATCTTTATGCACAAAGTTGTCGTGTTTATTTATTGTTGAACGGTCATTTGATGTCACTCATTGAATCTCATTGGAAGGAAAATCCTTATTTTTTCCTTCATTTGAGTATTTTGTCAAAGCACTTACCTCTCTCATTTTACTTTAACCTCCAGAGGTCATGGGATCTGCACTCAGTGTGAAAATAGCCTTTCAGCTTTGCTATTTAGCAGTGATCTGGCTCCATCGCTGCCTGCGCCGAGATGATTTATGATGTTTTGGTTCTGCGGCTGTGTTCCCTGGCCCGGTGTCCTGCTGCTCCTGCTTCTGCCATTAGTGCCAACGCGTTCTGCTGATTCTGGTCCCGAAAAATCCAACAAGCATTTGTCAAGTTCTGAGTGCCATTAGAGGATGAAACTGAGGACATGTGTGAAACTCTGGATTCCTTCCAGTAAGCATAAGAGCAACAGTCCTTCAACACTTATGAAAAAGAGACTGAGGCACATCAGAAATAAACTGAAGCCATAAATATCCAAACTTTTAAGTATTATACACAGATATATTATAACTGTCTTTGATAAAGACCATGCTGATACAGATCATGTTGTTTTATCTCTCTGTAGATTACAGTAATTATTGCAGGGTCTAGTTTACATGAGCTTCGTCGAAATGACTATCAACAGCGACACCTGCTGTTATAGACGAGACCCGCAGTTCCTTTGGAGGTCACGTGGAACCCTTCAGCGTCTGACGTCCTTCCTGTGCGGAACTAAACTCACGTTGCGCAGGAAGCAGCGATGGCGACCTTCAGTTGCTGCTGTTTGTAGCACACGTTTATCTATTTGTGCTTCTGTAGCTATTTCAGATTCTTTTTTTTTTACTTAGCCGTGGAAATAGTTGTCAAAATGGCGACCAGGACCGTGTGCCAGTTTTTCCAGCGGCGTAAGTAACGGTTTGCTAACGGTACCGGTGTAGCATTAGCATGTGAGCTAGGCTGTAATGACATCTTGTGGCGTCTTACTGTAACAGTGTGGATAAAGATGCCTTTTCACAGCATACATTGACAGGAAAAGTATGTGTTTAATTGATAACATTTGTGGTTTTTTATTAACATTAAGTGACCCAGGTTACTGCAGTAATTAAAAGTACCTGTGTTTTTGTCCTGCTGCTTTAGCATCCTGTTTATATTCCAAGTTTCTGAGTATTTTCAGGATCAAATGTTCTCAGTAGCGTTAAATTATTGTTTAACTGTGCATGAAAATGATCTGACATTAATTAAGAAGTTAAAGCACTTACATGAACTTACAACTTACAAACAGTGGAGCCTGCACATCCCATAATGCAACTCCCAAAGTTTTATCCTGTATGTGCTTCTTTGGTAAAAGGTACACATTAGTGAATCCTCTTGCCCCCCCCCCCCTCTGAAGGTTGTGCATCTGCTGCAGTGGCTGTGCGTCCATCAGCAGCTGAGGTCCGCAGCCACCGCAACGCTGTCTTCTCCAGAGAACAGGCCAGACAGAGAGCTCTGTATCCCCGCGTCGAGAAGATAGAGGTGTCCCTGCAGGGCCCGGGCCTGAACGGTACACTGCTCATCATGAACAGAGGGATGTCCACTCCACTGAGCTGTGCCAGACGTGAGTGAGCGGGAGTATGGGGGTTTACCTGTCCCTGAACCTTTAATCTTTTACTGTAACCAGTTGTAATGTCAGCTCAGGTCTTCTGAAATAAACATGGTCTTCATTCTTTGAGAAACTAAACACCTCAACTCCGCTTGCATGTATTAATAATGCATTGCTACATGTTTCTCCATAAATACATACTTGTTTTGCACTCGGTTTAACTCTTCTGTGTTCCCCTCAGACTTGACAGAGTATCATGTGACCAGTTCAGCTCTGGCCCTGGTAGACGGGGAACTATGGCCTCTCCACCAGCCCCTCACCCACTCGTGCTCACTCACCCTGCTCACATTTAAAGACAGTGACCCAACACTGGTCAACCAGGTACTTTTACAAAAAAAACATTTTATTTTGTGTAATGGAATTTCTGATTGCTTGGGACATTTATCTCATAGGGGACATAGGGATGTTAGCCAGTCAAATTGATTTTATCCTCCCAAATTATTTGATCATATTTTAGAGACTTGAAGAGGTAAAGCTATCCACCATTTAACAAGGCACATTTTTTTATGATTCTTTTTAATTCTTTGTAAACCTGTTAATCACCTTGTGACCCATCAGATTTATTTTCCAGTGTTGAAATCAATGAGTGGACGTTATGAAAAGAGTTTGGACAATAATCATGCCCTCTTGTCCTCCCAGGCCTATTGGCGTTCCTGTGCTGCCTTGCTGGGTCATGTGCTGGAGACTGCCTTCAAGGATGACTACACTGTGGAGCTGCTCAGCACGCCAGAGGTGCCAGGTAGAGGAGGTCCTCTTCCTGTCAGACCAGACATCAGAGACCAGTAGAATTTGTCTTTGCTCAGTGAATCAGTGAGACTTTTTATGTTTCTCCCCACAGTCACTTCAGGAGCCTTCTGCTGTGATGTGGCACTCGACCCTCATCTGGATTCATGGACTCCCTCTGAGGTGTGTGTGTGTGTCAAGTTTCTGCTGTCAGTATTGAGCTTGTTTCCATCTACTTGCTAAAGAAACATTTTCCAGTATTAAACGGTAAAATATGAAGAATGTCTGTTTCCACCAGCTGGTGTTCGAGCTTTGTTTTAACACGTAAATGTATTTGAAAAATTTGTTGTAATTGTTTGTAATTTCAAAAAAGTTTGCTGCCTGAAAGACGAACTGAACACGAAGCTGGAGCGCATTGTTCCACTTCAGAGTTGGCTCTTTAGGGTTTGTTGTTCTGTCCTTTGCAGAACAACAAAGGCTGCAAATATCAAGACAAAGAACCTTCTCAGAGCGCTCCTGCAGTCGGTTTTGGCCTAAATAAAGTTATTGTTGCAGTGTGAATTTGTATTGTGTCCCTTTGAAGTGAAGCTTCTGTTTGTCACCAGCAGTTGCAGATGTAGAATGACTCAGAGCTTTTGTTGGTTTGTATGAGATCCAGGACTCCTGGATCCCTTACTGTACCTCAGCCTATGTGGTTATTTTTTTCTCCAGGAGTCCCTGCGCTCTCTCACCCGAGGGGCCCAGCAGCTGATCCACCAGGACCTGGCCTGGGAGCCTCTGGAGGTGGTGCCACCTGTGGCACTGGAGGTCTTCTCACACAGCAGGTCAACTGACTGTTCACCTCTGATACTCCTACATATCTCTTCTCACTGCTCTTTGTACCTTTTTGCTTGTTCTGTATCTCCCCAGTATACCCTTCCACACATGGAGACCATTGTTGTCGACCACAGCGCTGAACTTTCTCTCTGTCCCTTCCAGGTGTAAACAGGAAGAGGTGGAACAGAAGGCAGCACAGAATCCCAAAGGCACAGTGATGCTCTACAGGTGATGCATCATACGAATATGTATATCTAAAGAAGTGTATGTATATTGTGCATCTCTCACCTAACCTCCCACAACCACACACTTTTCTTTCCATAGATGTGGTGATCATGTGCTGCTGAGTGGGGGCCCTCTTGTGGCCAGGACAGGCCTGTGCTCCCAGTACGAGGTGACGGCCCTTCATAACCTGGGCCAAGGACCCTGGGGTCTCCACCGTCGAGCACAGGGTCTCTCGCTGCCCCTGCAGCTGCAGGTTGGTACATGTGTGTTGAATATGACGAGGTAACAGCTCTTAAATGCACTGAGCAGTTCTCAGAGTTGAGCTGAGGACTCTTTCCTTTGTGAGGTTTTCTTTCTTGTTTTTCCTCCCCTCTTTTGTGTGCCTACATGCCAAACTGTTTGTTAGTGGTATTTTAAAATCTTGATTAATGTCGACTTAAAAGTGAAACTGTATTCATTCTAACCCACTTAAAAAAATCTTGTGTGGATCAATTGGCACCTTCACTTTAATCAAGCTCATTTTTCACTGTCACAGTGATTATGCAGCAGTCTGCTGTGCTTATCCCTTGAGATTATTAATAAAAATTTGTGTTGCTATGGAGCAAAAAAAGGATCGTATATAACGTTCAGAGCTCCTTCTAATATTAATGCTTGTCCTTTACAATTGCACAGAAGAGCATGGAGCAGTAAAAGTGCTTTATTGGCATCGACATGTGCCTGCAAGTCACGTTTTCTTTTTCTTTTTGCAGGCTCACCACACAGTCTGGAGGAAACTGAGGCAGCGGGCAGAGAAACTGGTAAGAACAATGAACATCTCAGTTTTCTACCTCACGCGCTCATTCAGTGACATCAAAGCTGAAGTGCTGTGGCCAGCTCACAGGAGGAGGGCTGTTAGTGTTTTGGGGCATTGGGACGGTCTAGATTCTGGATGCTTGTCCAAATTACTGTCTGTTCCACATTCAGCCTGCTCCCTGCCACTGCAGCCATCACTCCAGATTTTACAAAGTAGCTAGAGGTTAGGATTTAACACGGCTATTTTTATTGCTATGCATTTATATTTTGGCAAAAAAAAACAGAGAGGAGATGCAGAGTGGGCTGTAGTCTTCAGGAAAAACCAGGTCTGATTCTCCTCATGAAGGACAAACTGCCGTTTTCTGGACTCGACATCAAAGACTCACAACACAACACAGACTCTCACTCGAGATCCAAGGAAGTATTTTTAAATCTCTCCAGGTTCAATGCTCTTATTCTAGATGTTGTAAATCATGACGCTCAGATTGATGCAAAGTTGATTCCGCTCTGTGTGAATATAACCACGTTCGACTCGAGCTGTAAAGAAGAAGCATAAATTCTTCAAATTCAAACTAGGCTACAAGTTAATTTTGGATGGAGCCATCTAGGCGAAATATATTTTGCTTCAGCCTTTCTGGCATTCTCTGTGCATCACTGATTACGTAATGAAAAAAAAAAGATGTACTCATTAATAGACACACTTGATTTGGCAACTGATGACATACTGTGCTCTGTGGCCTACATTTTATTTTCAGAGATTTAGATATTCGGGGAATTGAAATAGCACTTTTATTTATTTATTTATTTTAAAGACAAAAGTATGGGCATCGGAGTTGGACTGACATTAAAAGCGTAGAATACTTGGATCGTGTCTTTCTGGAGTTTTTACAAGCACAGGATTAGCATGCAGAGCTGCGGCAGGGCCGACTGGACATCAGTTTTACGGTCTGAGAGGACAGTTCATATTATCACCTTACACAATAATGTTTTCTGTGTTGAGTGTGCGTAAGATGTGTATAGAGGGCAGCCGTCTTGTCCTTTTTGTCCCATGTGTTAACATAATATCACCACCACTAATCAGTAGAGGAGCTATAAACTGAAACAGGCTTAGAACCCATCTGAAGGACCTTTATACAGCAGTGTTTCCAGTATGAGCTTAATTTGGAAAGGCTGCCCTGATATCAGGTATTCAAACAATGCATTTATTGAATGTTTGGCAGTGTTTTAAATTACAACCTACACCGTACAGTGTAATGATTCAGTACATGTAGGGTACAAGTAAAATACTGAGGCAGGGAAGAAGATGAAGAACAACTTTAGCTCTGCTAAAGCTAGCAGCTGCTAGCATCCTCATACCCAGAATGCAACACTTTTTCCCCGTGTGTGTGCACAGTTAAAGTAAGTGTATCAGTATTGTATATTTATCGCGTATTTATATATTTAAAGTTCTTATCTGTCTATGTAGTTAACTACTCTCTGCTGCTATTCAGGTCACGTCTCAGGAGTAAATGAGATAACATGCCCCAAGAGTGAGTTTGCCTTAGGTCAGAACAGTCAGTGGAGACCGAAGCTTAGGAAGGATAATCCTGCTAGTTTTGTCCATCGTTTCTAGCTTTCATGATAACATTGTGCTCACTGAAGAATTTGTAATACTACTACAACAAAGTCCAACCGGGCGTGAGAGTTAGAAACAAACTGACAGTTCAGCCAGATTGTGTGAACCACTTTGTTTGGAGGCACAGTACGTTTCTGTTGTGCCCTAAGTTAAATTAGATGTTTAATTGTTTATATACTCTTATTTCAGTGTATATCTGCCGTTTTAAAGACTGGATTACATATGATGTGTGTGTTTCCCCTGCTTAGATGCAGCTCTGTACAGTAGCCCAGCAATACAGCAGCTTTTGTTGCATTTTGTTGTTGTTTAGATTGTAAAGTTGAAAGGTTTGTGTGATTTTGCCCACCACCTCTATGTGCCACCGTACAGAACTCACTGGAAACAGGTTTCTAAAAGCACCGAGGCGTGGGCGGGCGCATTTGTGTGCCGGCTGCAGGCTGCAGGGAAGCATGTCCCCCGTCTGCCTCCAGCTGGCGCTCGAACACGGCCGCCCACACTGCAAACACATTCTCCCAAATTTTCCCTGTGGTGAGCATCATGCCCCCACACCCCTCTTAACATCTCTGTGGAAGTCTCATTTTAAGGATTAATTTTAAGCCATTTCTGCTTAATCAAACATTCACCAAAGACAGAAATGAGTTTTGAGATAGGAGGTACTAATTATTAAAGTAACTGGGAACATAATAATCAACATTTGGCTTTTTCGTTTCTGTTTTTGCGCAGATTGAGACGCCGAAACCTCAAGAAGTGACTCCACCGTCTCTTCCTGACACAGCTCCATCCCGGACCAGCCATTAACAACCTCTGTGCAAGCTTCCACACAAGCATACACACTTTGACATGTATCTTATTGTATTGTTTGAATATATATGGAATAAAATATCAATTGAAATTACTTCCTCTCATTTCTTTCTTACAGAAATCAGCATAAATTGAAGGGATCAGTTTCTTTTGACCCCGTCATCATACAAATCACAGGCGTCATTGTTGCGTTGTGTGTTGAAAGAAAGATTTTAACACTCCCGGAGGGGGGGGTGCGCCTGGGTTTATAGCTGTTCAGCTGATTGTGGGCATGTAGGAGTGTGAAAATGGAAATGTGTTTGTGTGCTTGTCTGTGTGTGTGAGTGTGTGTGTGTGTGTGTGTGTGTGTCAGCAGTTTGCTCAACAAAAAAGCTGTGTGTGTGTGTGCGTGTGTGTTGGCTGAAGGTCAGGCAGTGCAGCTGTTGTGTCTTATCACTCGTCAAACAGGTGGCTTTCAATCCTCAGAGTGTGTTCAGAGGCAAGTGTGAGAAAGTGAGAGCAAGCCTGAGGATTCAAGGTTTCTTTCTGACTTTTTTTCCTCCAGGATTCCGGGCATGTTATCTCTATAGAGACTACGCTCCTGGTTTCTGCTGGAGATCTCTCTTCTAATCACAGCCCTGCTGCTGTGTATCTTTGGTGTACTGAGATGCTGTAATTATAACTTTGAATCAGATTAAACTGTTTGCTGCCACTTTCTGATAAGATACCGTTTACTTTGGCTTATAATTTTCTTTATTTTGGCTTATAACTTATCTACAAAGCATTGGTAAATTAGTTAAGCATCATGGGAAATGCGTGTGTGCTTTCTCGCCGAGACTTAGATGAGAAGAGTGATACCACTCATGTCTGTATAGTAGAAATAAAGCTAAACCCAGTGGCTGATCAGCTTAACATAACATAAAGTCTGGAGACAGGGGGGAGCAGCTCGCTTGGCTCTGTCCGAAGTTTGAAAATGCACCAACCTCTAAAACTCATTATTCAACATCATGTTGTATTTTGCTTGCTGACATACCAAAAAATCCAAATGTGGTTTTCCTGGAACTTATGTTAGAGGCTATTTGCCAAGAAACCGTTACAACTCATAATTCTCCCAATTCTGTTGAAATGAGTCAGGCGAGCTGTTTCCTTCTGTTTCCACTCTTTGTGCTAAACTAACAGACTCTCAGTTTCATGTGTTCTTCAGTGTTCTCATCAGTCTCCTACCAAGAAAGTGTGTCCACTTCCCAAAATGCTGCAGGCATTATTCCCAACCGACTGTGGTACCAGTAGTTTTTAAATCATGGTACGCTGAACTCACCATTTGTGTCACTGTACAGGTGGTTACAGACAGCTGGTAATGTTTAATGACAAAGAAAATGGACTTTTCATCCCTCCCCCATGTGTGTGTCACTGATCCCTGTTTGACATCCGAGCCTCTGCCCCCCTGTGTGTCTTTGAACGAAGCAGAGACGGGGCAGACGGGTCACGAAAACTGAGTAAAACACCCGTTTATGGTCAGATAATCCAAAGAGTGTTGTGATGTTGTTTCTCAATAACGGGAAACGTTATTTCCTGCATTTAATCAGCATCAGCAGACGGCTGAGGATTGCACTCACCCTCAGGTCAGAAAAGTTAGCCGCTGTGCAGCTGTTGCTCGGCCTCAAGCATCCTCCTACCCCCACCCCAAGACACTGACAGTGTGTGAGACACACCCAAGCACATATGCCTCAGACTCACAGCCAGTCGCACCAATTGAGATGTTTGAGTCGCTGCCCTGACTCAAATTCAGGGCAGCGAATTCAGAGTCGCTGCCCTGAATTCCTTGCTGAAATAGCGATCGAGAGACGTTTAGGAATGACTGCTGCGACTGGGACACTGCTGCTCAAACATTATTAAATTTGAATAGCTACTAAAACACTCTGGAATAATGCATTTACAGAAATGAATTTATCATGTGTTTCTGCTCTCACTGTCTCAGCTTGTGCAGGCCTACACTGCATTCACCCCCTGGTTTTATTTTATACTTGCATCAGTAAAAGTATTTGTTGCATGTTGAGCCAGAGTTTTAGTGTCCATTGTTCAGTCCATAGTAATTCACCTGGGATAATGAAAGAGCTGGTGCTGTGTTTTCTCTTGTCCCTGTGCTGAAGCGCTGCAACACACCTGTCACTCATCAGTGCTGAGCTTCTTACTAAGAAATGCAACTGATCAAATCCCTAAATGCTCAGATTCATTTACTGGTTTTGGTCACAAACACAAATTTAATGACTCTGCACCCATCTCATTAAATAGTTACTTTCAGGAGGATGTTTTCATTTTTGCACCGTGGTCTTTTACCTTTTCAACAACAAAATCGTATTTTCCTGTTTAGTATGGACATCTAAATCACTGGTGACTGATGAAGAAGATTTGCAGGGACATATAGGAATATAGAAGTCACTGAATTTGTCAGGTTTAAGGGGGGGTGCATTCATTTATGCTGTATCCTGTAATTTAAATGGGAAGTGATGATTTAATGAGGGCAGGATGTTGTTTTTGAATAACTCAACTTCAGTCTGAAGTTCACAGGTTCATTAAAGTGTGAAGTGTGAACTGTGTGTAAAACCTTTTTCAGCAGAGACGCTCACTGTGCTCCTCCTCTCACTAATCCGTTTCCCTTTACGTTTCCTACTTTGTTGTTGTTTGTCAGTAAATATAACACTTTCTGCTAAATAAACCTTTACAAAAGGTTTATTGTTTTTCATCAACTGCTTGATTATTGTTAATGAGTGATTTACCAAACCATTCAGTAAATAAAGAGCACGTTTTGGGTTACCAGGCTTTGTCTGGTGTTTGTTTGTTTGTTTGTTTGTTTGTTTTGGTAATAATTATAGTTATAAAAGTCAGTAAGCCATTAATACATCCTAGTAAATTAATAATTCATAAACGTTTTTAATGAACAGATCCTCTGCTGCAGTCCTTTACCATAAATACCATTGTTTTTGTTTTTGTTTTTGTCTGGCAACCAAAAAGCTGTTCCTGATAATGGCGTATTAGTAATCTATAAATCATTAGAAAATCATTTATCTAACTTGTAATCCAGTTGTGAAATTATTAGACACAGGTCACCAGGCCGGCTGCCAGTTTGGAGTGAACAAAGCTAGTGAGGGGAATAAACAGAACTTTGGGGTCAGACAGGGTCCTAAGTGACGGTTGCCACACCTCGTTGCCATACCCAGTTGACTCCCGTTATGTGGCCATTTGGCAGTGCAGTGCGCGTCTTGGACACGGCGCTGCGCTCTCGGCGCTCCGCCGCTCTCCTCGTCTGGAAGCACACCCCGCCCTCCCTCCACCTCTATCTCCACCTCAGCCAGCTCCGAAATCGCACAGCGAGAGGAGAGAGGACATTTCATCCGCGCCTTTGATAGTAATCGGGGCACGCCGTTCCGAGCCAGACTTCTCAGCCAGGACGCCGGTGTCTCCAGCCTATCAGTCCCGCCGTGCGTCCCGCTCATCAGCTCGCCAGCCAGCAGCTCCGTGCAGCTCCGTGTCGTGCCGCTCCGCGCCCGGCCGGACCGGTCGCATTCCCCTGGAGAGCAGTTCATTCCCTGGAAGCTGGATGAATTATTGGAGAGTTGTGAACAAGTGCGAGAAGAAAGCTGGGGCTCGGGATCTGCCTCCTCGCTCCGTCCAGGGAAGACAAGGCTCAGTCAGAGTTGTGGACGATAATGGAGGGGACGTCCCTGTATCTTCCTATTGTTATTTTACTGATGCAATGTAAGTGGCAACTGGAAACTATTAGTTAAGGGGAACCAACGGTGGCTCTGTTTACTTGTTTTTCTCTCTTCCTACCAGATAACACACACACACACACACACACACACACACACACACACACACACACACACACACAAACTTGATTTAAAATGTTTTTTTTAGTTAGTGGTGAATCCTTTCAAAGTAGAAACACACTTGTTATCTTTATTGAGTACTTTTATTAAGTGACTTTTCCTAAAAAGTTTAGTTGTATTTTGTGGTGTTGGGTATTGGGATTTTTTGTGGCTGAATTACAAATCTTGAAGTTGAATCCTCTGAATCCTGGTTAAAGCCCCTCTGTGGGAGAGGACTGACCATGCATTCAGGCTGGGTTCCTACAAGTTGGCCTAGAAGTTGTCTTTGTGTGGCAGAGTGCCATGTGAGGGTGTAGGCGGCACTTCGGTGGCGGGTGGGCACCCGTTTTGGCAGAAGAGGTTGCAGATCCATGCATGAGATCAGTGGTTGGATCCCCACCAGGAACTTCAAACTGTTTTTTCTTTTTTCTTTTTTCTTTTTTTTTTTTGTCGTGACAGGGTGTTTTCATAGCAGGAGAACCAAACAGGAAAACACAACCTGAGAAAATCTGTTTTTAGAAAGGCAAAAAAAAAAAAAAGCATCAAACTTTCCCTGATTATCCTGCATGACAGCAGAAGAGTGGGCAGTGTAAGTGCAGCAGCAGTGTGAGATGGATGTGATGAGACAGTGAGAGTGAGTGACGCACATTTTACTCTGTGTTGTCCACATTTTGCCACCTGTCAGGCCACCAGGTCACGAGTTCGCAGAGGTGTGTGTGTGTCCAGTCCTGCTGTGGACAGCCTGACAGGAATCACTCATCCTCTGGCTCATTGATAGATGTCAACAGTTGAACGCAGCAGCAGCAGCATCAGCTGCCTACGTGTGGATTGTGTTGTTTTAACAAAAAAAAAAAAAAAGGTTCAGGAGGAAATGTTTTGGGTGGGTCTCTGTGGCAAGAGACCCAACACCCCCACACTTCAGTCTCTCTGTCACACACAGCTGTTGCTCACAGGGTTACAGTCATACAGAGAGGCTTTGTTTAAACAGAGAAAACACACACAGTCCTCACGTCCTCACCCTGATACGTGTGTGCCGTTCACGTTATCTATATCACACAGGCAGACAGGACATTTCCTTTGAGCCCATCTCCCTTCCTCTTTCATTTGTTCCCTGTTAATTTGAATAAGTGCCTTAATTATTACTGCGCTGTGCTTTTGACCTCGGCACAGTCCTGGCAACACCCAGCCCAGTCTCTGTAACGCTCTGTACGGACCACGTAATGAGAGTAAAGCTGCGTGCCAAGGAGCGAGTGTGCCATCTTTCTATTTTTGCTCAGGCAAGAGGGTGGCTGTCCCTCTGCGAGTTTGAGCTGTCGCAGTGTTTGGTTGATGTTAATGCCATGCACCATCTGATGCCATATTGGAGGACCACCAGAGACCTGCTGCTGTGAAGCACATGAAAAACTTTGCTGAGTTCAGTAAAGCAGTTTTCTGGCGCCTGTTTCAGTCTGATTCATACAGAAAATTGTGTTAGTAAAGACCTCAGCTCCTACATTTACCCATAACACCCTTCTCTGCGCAGCCACTATCTGTGGAGAACCATTATCCAGTCTCAGATTATACATCTTGTGGGGTTATGTTTTATATTTGGATGTCTCATGCATATTTAATTTGATGCTAACAACTGTTTATGCATTGTTTAAATTCATGTATTTACTGGGCAGTAACAGAAACACATCGCTGAGGTGCTCAGTGGATCAGCTTTGGCATGCTTTGGCATGATCAGCATCTCTCCTTTACCTCTTGGACAGCAGGCCTTTTTCTTTTTCTTTTTTTAATAAAGCTCTACACCATGTGAACATTACCCACCATGCAGTTGTGAAATGATCTGAACAGGCCATGTGTTCATTGTCTGCCTCGACGCCTTTGTCGTTAATTGAGGCCATTGAAGCTGACAGTGTTCATAGTAGTAGAGCACACAGCGAAGCACGACACAGGGGCAGCGGGACCTAGCACACAGAGCCTCTTTGCTCATTTTTAGATGTGTGTGCTTTTATGTGTGTGTCAGTCAGTGCAGTGGTTAAGTGCAGGCATGTTGTCAGCCCTGCTACATTTTCTTTTTCTCAAAGAGACACCCTTCAAGGTGGCGGCAGGCCTGGTCTCACACTATGTGACAAGAGCTTCTCCCATTCACAGTCCCACTGTCTGAGAAGATCTCCCTCGCCTTCAATCCCACTCCGTCTTTTATTCATGCTTCTGCAGGTCTCTCACCCCCCCCCCCCCCCGCCCCTCCACCAACCTCCATGCAGCCCGCCCTCCGCCCCCCACTCTCCTCCACTCCATTTCATTTGTATTCTATTCTTAGGGCTGCTCATCTCTCCTTTGTCGTTTATTCTTGTCCCTTTTTAATCTTATTGTATCTTCCTCCCTCGTCTTGTTTATCCTTCAGCGAGACAATGCTCCTCGGAGGGTGCCGAGGTACACAAACCAAGGCAACGATGATAATCCTGTTACAGTGCCGCAAGTCAACACATGGCAGAGTGAGGGGAAGAGAGAGCGTCTGGAGGGAGAGTGTGCGGCTTTAATTCACTTAGCTCAAAGTTTGACCGAGTGAAGCTGGTGTAAATTAAACCAAGTTCAAGAAAAGCTTTTAAAAAACCTGAGTGCTCGTTCTGCTGCATTTGGCAGATGATATTATTATTGTATAGGCCTGTGTTTATTTAAGAGCCAAATTAAAAATAGTTGCTGTCGTGGAAATAAGAGTGAGAGGGACCTTTGGGTCTGCTTATAAACTCCAATATGGCCGCCTTCCTGTTCTTTTTCACACTTCCTGCCCTTTGTCTCAGCTTGCCCTGTATTCTTCCACGTCACCCCTCCCTCCACAGAGGAAAACATCTGTAACTCACAGTGATGCAGTAACAATGGGCTCACACAGGAACTGAACGGGAGGTTGTATTTCTCTGTACATGTTTTTAAATTTAGAATTGTGTGATTGTTTGTGCTTTCAAGAATATGTGAAGGCGACGTCTTCATTACGCCAAATTAGAAGTTTGCTAGAAGTTTTTCATTTGCCCTTAATGTTCTGAGTAAGCTTCCCTGAGGCCCATTCAACATTTATTATGCAAGTTCAAAAATGTTCCCCCTTTTTTTAATTTGCAGACCTTTGGGAGATGAGAGGCTTTCATCCTGAGAGTGTTTCATGTTCTCACCATTTGCCCGTTTCTAACCCGTTTCTCCCTCAAGTAACCTTCACCCACATTTCACTTGCATTGTACAACAGGATGACCAGACAATAATCCACGGCTGAAAACAATCAGAACACAGGAAAGGCAGCTCCTGCTACCCTGTCCTGTTTAGGTGATAATATCAGTGACACGCAGACAGTGCGGGAAACAAACACGGGCAGTGTGCCGTCCACTGCTTGCTAATGCCCCTCGTACATCAGGTTAATCTGGACAAGCTGCTGGTGAGATGCCTGGTGACCTTGTCCTAACCTGTGCTTAAATAAACATATGGCGGTTTCTCCTTAGCCTCCCCGGATTAAAGCGGAGGACGGAGTAATCCTGCTCCTACCTCAGATCTCCTGGCAAAGCCTCAGTCTGCCTCAGACTGCTGTGTTTGGCTCGGTCTGAGGAGCAGAGAGACCAAAGACAGCCATTAAGCATTCTCCTCTTGCAGTTGGTGGACAACGTGAAGCACTTCACCCAAATCACCTTGCCCCCTAATGGATGACAAGTGATATTGCGCTCGGCTCTCACTCCCACTCTCCCTCTATCCCCTTTTTGTCTCCATCCCCAGGTTCCCCCTCTGTTCCTGTAACCGTGTCCACCAACAGGCACAAGGTGGAGGTACGCGAGTTCTCAGGTGAGGCAGAAACAGCAGCTCCTCTCTGTGCAGCCTCGTCTCACTTTTGAATCACTCCTTCGCTTTGCTCCTCTCAGATTCTCTCTGACAGAATAAACCATAAGGCTATAAATAGACCAAGCAGTTAAAAAAAGGATCGAAGGTTTCGCTGCTGTGCCATAAATATCTCTCTGGTCACGTTCCTCATTTCAGATGCGGTGCTGTCCTGCATGTTCCGCACAGAGAGAGACCAGAACCCACGCATCGAGTGGAAGAAGAAGGGGACAGATGTTTCCTTTGTGTACTTTGAGGGCCACTTCAGAGGTGAGAAAGCAGCCAGTCTCCCTTTATCCCCTTGGTGACAAACAGGGCATTTGATTTAATCAGCTTGCCGTGCCAACTGGAAGGGGTTTGCCACATAAGATGAGAGAACACGCCACTTTGATACGCTGAGACACGAATCATGGATCAAGAGATGTTTTATCACCGTCTGTGTCAGTGGTGTCAACGTATAAAATCTCAACCTGTCTCTAATCCTTCGTCTTTCACATTTTGTGGTTCAGGATGTGGATTTAATGGCTGAAATAAATAATGAATCATACAGTAGCTTTCCTTTAGACAGTCTCTTTTATAGACAGCACAGTCAGCCTGACAGTTTGCTCGAGTACAGCGCACTCTCAGCACTGTTCAGGCCGCTTCACTTTTTTGTATATTTTGTTTCAGCCTTATACAAAAATCACATAAATTCATTTTCCCTCAACAGTCTGCGCTCGATACTCAAGAATAGCGGAGCAAAAACTGAATTTTACAAATTTAGCAAAAGGAAAGACTGAAAGATTCAGTTTCTGAGTGCTCTGAAATACCTCTGACCCGTCGCCTCGTCTTCATTGGCAACTCCACCTCACAGATGAAGTTAGCTAAGACGTTACAAACAGTTACTGCTTTCACAAAGTGAGGCTATTTCTTAGAAGCAGCTACAACAAGTTATGACACTGGAATGTTTTCTCAGCCTGATTATTCAGTCATGACAATCTGAGGCAGCATGTTGGCCGTTGCGTTATTCCTGATACATGTGTTAACATGTCCCGGAAGCCTCCAGGTTCCCATTTAAATACAGTTTTAGAACCCAACCAGATCAGTCACCTTGGATTTTTACATGACTTTTTTTTGTTTTTATTTGTTTGATACTGCTGTGGTGTAATTAACAATGGATAATGAATACATTTAAAATGCAGGTTGAAGAATGGAGCTACAGACAGATTTATATCATAAATTCTGTGTTGCTGAGTTAAATTATAAACTGAAACACGTCTTGTCTCATTTTTCCACAAAAAAAAGCTTCAGAATAATTTTAACGCTGCTTATAACACACAACTGTTGTACACACAGTGGCTTCAGCCTTCAGCCAGAGAGGACATTTCCTCTTCTTCCTGACCTTCTGTTCTTTCCCTGCAGGTCCCTTTGAAGGCCGGGCGACCATCGAAGGGGCCACGGTGACGCTGCAAAGGGTGACCCAGGAGGATGCCGGGGAGTACCGCTGTGAGATCAGCGCTCCTTTTGACTCTGTCAGCCTCGGCGAGACCAACGTGACACTTAAAGTCCTGGGTACGACTGAAAACCTGTGATGAAACACGGTTGAAAAGTGGGAGATTTTGCTTTTGTTTCTCTAACTTTTACTTTGTCCTTTCCTCCAGTGCCCCCCCACACCCCATCCTGTGAGATCCCCAGCTCAGCAGTGACAGGCTCAGTGGTGCAGCTCCGCTGTAGGGACCAACAAAGCATCCCGCCCGCTACGTACTCCTGGTTCAAGGACAACCAGCCTATCAGCCAGCCCCGCCATGCCAACGCCACCTATTTAATCAACTCACACACAGGAGTACTGGTGAGGGTGTGTGTGTGTGTGTGTGTGGATGAAGTGTGTAGTGGAAAATATTTTACAGTAACGTGTTATTTAAAGAAACAAAGACAGAGACGCTTCTGTTGAGTTTTCTGAGAGCAGGTATAAACCTCTTCTTATACTCGTTCTCTCTCTCTTGCAGGAGTTCAAAGCTGTAGTCAAAGAGGACACAGGCCGGTACAGCTGCCTGGCGTCGAACGGCGTGGGACCGCCCAAAATGTGTGAGGGCAAGCACATGGCAATAGGTGAGTGTGTTTGTTTTTCCTCCCCTCATCCTGCCTCTTCCCCCTCACCTTTCAGCACCAGAGACAATCAGAGGTGCAGTGGAGAGGAAAAGCCCACTAAACCTATTTCACCCTGCTTCTAAAATGTGAAACTCCTTTACAAAGTGCTGAACGTGTGACACTCCAGGACAAATTACATGGTTTCCAGTGTTGCTGTTATGTATAGAAGTGTCTTCAGCTTGTTAATAAATTATATAATGTGCTTTAGGTTAATGCAAGCAACCATTTATGCACTTAATAAATTATAGAGTACAGGAGGAGGCATTAGACTGAGTTACATTAAATGTGGCCTTGATATTTATGTTGTTTGGAGTATTTATTGAATATTTACCACTTCATAAAGGAAATGGATCATAACTCTGTCTGCTTTCTGTTCTCTCTCCTACTTCCAGAGGACATCAACATCACAGCAGTGGTGGCGGCGGTGGTGGTGGTCTGCCTGGTCATTGTGGTCTGTGGCTGTGGAGGACTCCTCTTGCACCGTAACGGTTTCTTCAGCGGTGAGTTTGTCTCCTTCATTCACTTGTTTGCTGTTGTTGTTTTTTTTTCAGTCTAATAACTACTTTGTCTTCTATGCAACAGTGCATCAATTAAGAGATATTGCTTTTATGCTCACCAAAAAAAACAAAACAAAAGACTTTGACTGTGTTTTTTCTTCTTGCGGTCGTCTCGATTCATCCATCAGCAGGACATCGAGGAAGGTAAGAGCTTTGTGATTGCATTAACATTGATGTGAACAAACAGGCTAATACCCTGCACACAGTGAGGACCGAGGAGGAGTGGGTTGTTGTTAGACTTAGACTGCGTGTCTGCGTGCTGACTCAGGGCTTTACAGAGCGACAGCTGTGGCTGTGTGTGTGTGTAAATGTGTGTATTTTTTACTCACTCACTGATTGGCACCAACACATGTAAACACCTTGGGAAAAGGGTTATTTTTTCTCATTGATTGCCTCTTCCAGGCAGATGCACCTCTGTTGAAATCATGTCAAAGTGTAGCCAGACTGATGATCTTTAAAAAAAAAACAAAAAAACAGATAATTAAAGGAGGAAAAATAATCAGTGCAACATAATTATGGAATAATTACTGGCTGTTAATCAGCAAGGAGGAAAATATTGGCAGCAGAAAGAATTGTAGGCAATTAAACTGATTGGGTGGGTAATTTGAAATGGATTATTTAGATATTGAAGAGATTGAAGAATGAGATGGTGCCATAATAGAGGGCTGCTAGAGCAGTGCATCCACACACAGTAACAGTCGCTGTCCTGCAAACGCACACGAGTCGGTGTAGGGACGTTTTGATGCTTGACTGGCTGTTGAGCCAGAAATGCATGTCCTCATGTGACTGGCCTGACTCGCTTGACTTTATGTTATTTGATTACTGGCTTGTTACTGTGCAGCGTTTGATGGATAGTCAGCGTGGAGCTCTCCTTGAAGCTGATGCGAAAGCTTTTTGTCTAGGTTAAAGTCTGATGCTTATCCCACTGAGCTAACTGGAGCTGTCAGTGTCAACTTCCTATTTATAGAACAGGCTTCTTCACAAAGACTCAAAGACAATGTGACATGATTTCTGATGCACCAATAGTAGGCACAAGTTAACAGAGTGGGATGCAGATCCAGGGTGCAGCTCTGCCTTTTAGAGCAGGTCGACAGATGAGTGTTGTAACATGCTAAAGACTGACTCTGGTTTAAATTGTTGTTATAGGTGATGCTTGTTGTGAATAGCAGAATTTTAGTTGGTTGTCACTGAGCTTTGTCTTAAAAGCTAAAACATCTAGCTCTCACATTACCTAATAATTCATATAAGGACACACTGATAAGGAAGTTGTTTAATACAAACTAGACATTTAAGTTTTGGGTCATGGATTGCTGCATGTGTTGGCTCACCCTAGCATTTCATTTGGCTGTGTTGCATTCTGATTGGCTGCATGTCTTTACAGCATTGTGTGGAGTATTAGATCATTCATGAAGGTGTATGTGGAAGTAGTTATGTTGCTGTGATCTCGTTCTGTGAAGTCCCACGTTTGGTTTGTTTGTGTGACTTTGGTTTTTGAATGTTTGTGTATTCAGGTTAGTGACTGCAGGCCTGTGTTTTTTTTGAGTTTTACTTTTCAGGCTTCTGTCTGTAAACTGTGCTTTGTTCATTCAGATCCACGTTTTTTAGACATCACGCACCAATGTCTGTTTACACACAATCGGACAGGTTTACTGAATAGTAATGTTTTGTACAGTGTTGTTTAGCCACAAGGTAGAAAGGGTGGATGCCTCAGCCTCCTTCGGTGTCAGCAGAAGCACCACAAGTGACTAGACAAGCTGAGTAGCCAATGGTGGACGTTTGAAGAGCCCACCCTCTCTAACTTGTGGCTGATCTTCCTCCTTTGTGTTCACAGACATGTGTGCATGATATTTCTCCTTGTAGTTTGTAAAATTAAATTTAAAGTCATGAGCCTGACTGCACAAACTTGCAAAGCACAGTTTATTAGCAGAGGGTAAAATACTGAGACTCAGAAAAACAGACCTGAATACACAGAAGTTCAAAACAGAAATCACTCAAACAAAGTTTACAGACGTGGATCACAGAGACAAATCCAGAACACACCTTTATGAGTGAGTTAACGTTCCACAGTGATAACCCCCCACACAAGCATGGTGTGCAGTGTTGACCCTTTTAAAAGCAACACGCTGACTCCTACAGGTCCTTTTGGATCTCCCAGTGTCACGGTGCAGCCCACATCAGCAGCCAAACCCTGCACAGAACAGAGGACACGTGAGTGTGATGCATAGACAGTCAGAATGATTTGACTGTGAAACGCAGCTGAATTCCTAAATGTGAGATTTAATCACTGCTGCAGACTTTGACATGTTCTGTCAGAGACTCCAGGAAATCACTGCACTCAGCCAAGAAAGAAAAGACGTGTTAACACACATCTTGTTTGTTTAATCTAAAACCAAAGTGATGGGCAGATTTCAGTTTTACAGGTGGTTATGTGTTAAACTGTTTCTTCCTGTCTAACAGTGGTTTAGTTTTTCAGTTTGGTTCTCAGTTGTTTACAAGAGTGAAATTATTTTGGCTGCTTTTTGCTTCTATCTACAGACCACAACACATACATGCTGACAAAATTTAATTCTGAGATAATAAAGTCGACTGTTAGCTTTATCAAAGGTCAGACTCAAACACTGCTCTGCAGCTGAGTACTGTCCTGCTCAGTCTGACTTTGCTTTTCACCCAGTGGGAGGCTTACATTATTAATGCAGGGTAAGATATGACTCAGGATACAGCTGTCTGCCTAAAGTTTCTTCTTCTCTGCTCTCGCTTACAACGCTTTTGTCTTTCAGGTCCAACGTCAACTATCTCCCTCCACCTCAAGAAGTAAGTATTTTACAGTGACCCGGTGAAGGACATCAGACAGTGACCTCGAGGCATCAGGAAGAAGCACAGCTCTGAAACAAATTTCTTCTTTTTCTGTTCCCCACAGCCGCAGGATTTTAAACACACCCAGTCATTCATGCTCTGAGAAGCTGGCCTCTCCGTGAGAATTAATCCACCCTCGTGACAAGGTGCCAACACTGAAGTTTGATTTTCTTCTTTGGACTCTGATTGAGCTCTCGATCTTCCACTACAGGCTAATTTCCATCCACTTCCTCTACCAGTCCTTCTGGATGGATTATGACAAGCTCATTTGCAAGGCTTCTTACTCTCTTGCTTTGCTGTGTGGTTCGCCTCTGTCATTTCTGCCCTTATGAGAATAAGTAGTTTCATGGCACTCTGCTCCCCCCTGGTGGTAAGATGTTGAAACTCCAGTTTCTTTTCTGAATGATCCAGGGACCAGTGGAGACTACATACTTTGTAAAGTCCCTCTGCTGGCCAATTATTTAACTTTGTTTTAACCAAAGACTGACCAGTTAATGTAAGGATTTTTTTGTTTTTAAAACTGAACCATCACACGGGATTTCTCATTAAAGCCATATAGAAAACATCTACTCAAACATAAATGCAGTTTACCTCAGACGGTATTTTGTCTTCTGTAAAACTGGGGCCACAAATGATCCTCATGAGCTTAATAAGAACACAAAACCAGACAAAGCCAGTCCAAGAGAACAGGAAGCCGCTCCAGTCAGTTCTGCTGAGACCAACCCCATTCCATCCCAATGTGCCTGCATGGTCTTTTTTATAAATATATATACTTTGTGCCTTTTTAATTTGTCTGTCATTTATCTATGGATCACAGTTTTTTGTAAAGAACTTGCCTTACAGTTTTCTGTCTTTATATTTTTGTGCCACTGTTTATCAATGTTTATTAAAAAGTCTGGAGTGTCTGTTTTTAGACTGTGTGAATGGATTCTTCAGAGTTTTATTTGAATGGTGTATCAGTAATAAAGTTTTTCTATTCAAAATCACACTGCTGCTATTATTGTCATCACAATTCAGCATCTTTCCTCTTTTGAGATTAATGTCATGCCACCATCAGGTCGCGGGGGGCGACAGCTGCCCAGTCCACAATGCACCAAAGTCCTACGACACCTCCCACGGGTGGTGGGCCCATGGGAGGCGGTGCCGCCCAGAGTGGGGCTCTGAGATTAATGTATATAAATAAAATCTAAAACAAATTTATTTGAGTACAACTTTGAGAATGAATTATTTAGTCTCTGGGGGGGGGATTTTACAAGCTACCCAGCAGTTTATAGAGTTATTCAAATTAGCTCCATCTGTAACAGCTGCAACATTATAGTAATGTAATCAATCAATCAATCAATTCCCCCAGTGTTACATTACATTACAAGTAAGACTGCATCATGAATCAGGATGCAGAGACTTTAGCTGAGGCTGGCTACAAGTGACTGAGCTCAGTAGATGGCAGCAGTGTGCCACATAATGCAAAGGTAGGATATCAGACAGGACTGTAAACATATCCTGTACAGACAAGTTCTCAGGACTTCAGATATTATATTTATATTCTTATTCAGAAACTTGACCTTTTTCCTGCTTGGTTTGTCAGTTTCTGATCTGTTACACAGTCTGAAGGGAGAGTTCACAGTTTGTGGGTAACAAAAGCTCTCGTTCATGACTTTAGCGTTTAAAAGTGTGATTTGGGAGAGTGTCTGTGCTGTAGCACATCGTCATGACAACCAGAGGGGGCAAAAAGCCAGGAACATGGAGGAGCCCACAGGTGGCGAGTCTCCATGAGGTGTCGCTGCCGATGTCAAAGGTAGAAGAGCAAATGCTTGTGCCTGTGTCACCGCTGAGCTTGGTGTTGGTGGTTGTCACACAGTTACGGTTCATGGACATGGAGGTAAAAACAAAAAGGAACTGAAATTTGTGAGTATTTTAGCACAATTACATGAAATTTCTAAGGAGATAAACACCTTGCTGCTGAAACATCAGTTAGCACACAGGGGAAAATGACAGCTACATCAGTACTGACAGAGTCCCTCCTCCTCTCAACCCTACTGCAAAGATAGATGTCCTTTCACGCACAGAAGGACCTCCCCTGCCTCCCCTTTGTCTCCATAAATCACTTCACTCAGGTTTTGATAGGTGAAAAGTGCAATAATCAACATAGCAGTGTGATGCATCACTGCCGTCGACCCTGTGACTAACATATATCTGTACATTAAAGTGAACAGAGACTCTACAGCCTCCACCAGGAAGCATGAGTCTCCCCTGACGAGAAGGGCCTGTTTTTAGTTTCTTTTTAATTTGGCAAACACTGCTCAGTCAACAGTGTGTGGGTGTTGTGTCACTCAATTTTATATTTCAGTTGAGTGAATGTGTGCAACTGTGTAAGTGTTGTGGCTAAAGGCTATCATAACAGAAAAGTATCGGTAGGAGGAAAATAAACCAACAAAAAGATGAAAACTAAAGCAGAACAGTTTCACCTCCTCGTGTCGTTTTTTGCTCCTTTGTTTGAGTTTAGGGTAAAATAAAGTCCTGCAACTACATCTGAGATTAAATGATTAAACATTTGGATTAATGAAAAAAATTAACTGAAAAGAGCCGTGAATGACTGTTATTATATACAATGCTACACAGAAAGTCAGATACCTCGCAGTGTTCCTGAGAAAGCAACCAACCAAACTGGAATCCACTCTGACTGTTGGGACCTTTCATGTTTGTTGTGCTAACTGCTCTGCACCTGAATTACCCCTTCAGAGAATTTTGTGTTTCTTATAGCTACGCACACAAACAATAGCATGAAACTTGGCACCAACATCAATGTTCTTGGGAAACTGACCCCTTCTCTGGAAATACTTGATTGGCATCAGGATTCTGTTTCATCCTCCGCCAACGATGAGGATGTATTTGCACTGCAGCTGACAGATTGCCATCTTCATTCCACTCAGTGCTGACATGTTATCAACATGTTTGTATCTAATGTTACACTATGATGACAATTCATGCAAATTATAGAGCTATAACCCCTTTGAAATTTGTTTTCTCTTCAGTTTTCTTTTCTTTTCTTTTATACAGGAGCCACATTTGTAGTGTTTCGCCTCCAAAGAATGAAAACTAAGCCCCACCTTTGTCAGCAGCAACATTAAAATGATGCACACATGAATGCATCAGTTCTCATATTTCAATAATATTATGTTGCTAATACTTTTGGACTAGTAAAATTTTGAATGCAGTACTTGACTTGTAACCGAGCTCTGTAGTACTGCTGCGTGTATGTGAGTGATTCTTCTCAGACTGATAATCATACATAGGGTTTTACCAGGGGCTATGTCTTTCTCTAAAGCAGTTCCAGCTAAGACTGCTTCCACCACAAACAAAAGAAATGCAATTCCATCCATATATGAGAAATCCTTTTTTTTCTTAGTATAATTAATATACACACACACCACTACTGTGATCATGTATACTCTGTTGAATTTTTAAATACAACA
Organism: Toxotes lorentzi; assembly: GCA_037833715.1. Classification (NCBI taxonomy): domain Eukaryota; kingdom Metazoa; phylum Chordata; class Actinopteri; family Toxotidae; genus Toxotes; species Toxotes lorentzi. Next base: position 3,049,686 of record JBBMJY010000017.1, read on the forward strand.
AATAAATGTAAAGATTATTTCACAAAAATGATATATTTTTAAAAATATATTTTCAGTGTCATTAAGCTGCTGTTTGTGTTCTCCATCATTCGCTTGGTTAATAAAATCTCAGAAAAGACAAGAAAAAAAGTCCATCACAGTGTCCCAGAGAGGGTCCGATGGCTTGTTTTGTTCAATTGACAAACCAAAAATAACAGATACTGACTTTTTTAAATGATATAAAACAAAGAAAGCACCTGTTGAGTTGACTTAGTGAACCATGTGTCTGATAATAAGAATTAGAATGGGTTACAGTTACAGTAGTTCCTTTATTACATTCTTGAACTTCTTCTTTCACCAAACCACTGAATCGAAAACTGAAAATTACTGGCAGATCAGCCGTGCCGTGTCAGTAAATCCATCCTGCTGTGTTAGTGTTGACAGCATGTACTGACAGTTATTTTGACAAGTCTTGTAATTAGACTGACGTCTTTCTTTTGTTTTACTGCTGCTCATACTTCTCATGTTTAAGGCAAATTCATGTCTTTGTTGCTGCCTGTCTGTCCTGTTTGACAGATAAGAAATACAGTTATCTGTTTCAGGACATCTAATACAAAAAACCAGACACACTGAGATGGCAGTTTATTAGGCACATCCTGCTGAAAATAATGAAGCTTAATAAAAGTTCTTGTTAATAATCCAACCTTCATGAAGGTTTTAATTTTGTGTTTGTGTTAAAACTACTTTCGGGATCATTTTGGAGGATGTAGTTTGTGGTTCTGTTTGAACTTCACCGCACAACACAAACAGGTGTTTAGTCTCTACCCTCACTGATATAAATGGGGTGGACAAAATAGTAGAAATACCTGTCGGTATAACACAGTACAAGTCAACAGCATTTGAGAGTAAATCATCCAAAATGATCTTCCAGTTAACTCAACACCTTTTAATGAAATAATAATAATAATATTTTAATCAAATAAAGTTTGAACACTTGGTTCAGCTGTTTGCTCTTAGTGCCATTGTTGAGTGTGCATTAAATACTCCTGTCAAAGCAGCATCCTAATGTACCTAATGAAAATAACCTAACTTATTCCCAATGTAATTAATAACTGTGACCTCCAAAACACTGCCCATAGTTTTCCTAATCTTCATTTACAAGGCCATGAGGCCTGTTTGTATTTACTAAATGCTTTACCTGAAGTCTGACAGAAGGTCACGCTGCGTCCTGATTCCCCGTAATCCGCTTCAGTGCAATCCCTCACAATGGACAGAAAGCATTCATGATGAGATTTTAAAAAGAAAATAGTTGTCGACAAAATCGGTCAGGCTGGGGGACAGGGCCACAGCAGCAGCACGGTGCCAGACAACAGACAATCCACAGAGACCCAAAAAGGAAATTACATCACAAGATAAACTTTTGGCCCCATATCAAAAAATTTGAATGAAGAAACAACTGTGAATACTGGAAAGGCAGGCAAGAAAATTCAGATGTCCTTTCATGTTTTCATGTTTCTGAGGGCAACTTCATGACATCAGACAGTGAATGGTTGGTATCCCATATTCAACAAAATGTAAATATCATTGAAGCAGCATAGGGATAACAGATCTAGATTAATTCATGTCCAAAACCATTTAGTCCAAACATATGTTTATGTAGGAATATGCAAATATTGTGATTATAGAATAATCTGTGCATTATTTTTATATTTAATTAAATTTTTATTTTAGACATAATCCTTTTTATTGATTATACTGTAATGTAAAGTACACTATTTGCCTCTGAACTGTAGTGGAGTGTAGGTATAAAGTAGTATAAAAATAGAAATATTCAAATAAATGACTAAAAACAACACTTCCATGGCAGAATTGTCATTACGAATTTATTACAGGCAACATCGCGGCCGTCCTCATCTGATGGGGTCCTGATTGTAAAAAACGCGGAAGCGACAGGCGGAAGGAGCCTCGACGGAAGCGGTTTGGTTTGTCAAGGGAGGAAAAATTTGCAGAATTTGACATAAAGAGACTAAGGCCACCACACAGCTCCGTCTGAACATTCCCCCCCTTTTCCTCGACACCTGCGGTCCGCTGCGATGATCCTGTTGGAAATCAATAACCGCATTATAGAGGAGACGCTGACGTTGAAGTTCGACGGCGCATCCAACGGGTGAGAGATCATTGTTACACCTGGCTAGCATTGCTAACGCCAGCTAGCTTCCCCTTTAGCTCTCCACTCAGGGCGACGGCTGCACTTAACGAAGCACCTTATAAACGGCCACAGCTTTGCACAAGGCCGCTAGGTGGTCTCTTTTTGTGGGTGTAAAGAGGGTAAAAAGCAAAATATGGAGTGAATTAGCTTTATTGAGCCACTGTGACTGGTTTGCCTGAAGCTGGGGTGTGTCTGCACGGCCGGTGCTGTGCCAAAAAATGTCACCCAAATGAATGTGATCTCCCCCGGCGGAGGTAAAAATAACAAAACAGTTCTGCTTATATTTATTTATTTTAAAAAAAAGCATTTAAAATGTTTTGCGAGGTTGCAGAGCATAAGTAGTTGCTAGCCGAGAGCTAATGTTGGTAGCTAGTTTGTTAAATAACGGAAGAACTGATGTCAAAGCACAAAACACTATTTATTAAAGACATTTCACCAGCATTAAAAAGGATCAAAGCAACATTCACCTGCAGGGAAACACATGTTATAAAGAATTTTAGCCACAGCAAGATAACAGACACTGCTCATGGCCGTCATTAACAGCGGTTTATTAACATAAGGCGTCTCATTTCACATCAGTAAACCACATATTTGTCTTTGCACAGAAGCAATCAGTGGCTTCTTGTGAGCAAACCATCGCCCCCCTCTCTCTCTCTCTCTCCAGCTTCCGCATTCCCACAGTCAAGCAGAGTCAAGTCTGTGCACAACTGAGCTGCGGCTGCTTGGACAAGTCGCTGCAGCATCCAGCTTTTAAAAGTGTTCATTCATCACCCTGCTCCCCCAAATAGTGTTCTGCTCTTTTTTTTTAAGAAAAAAGACCACGTTGTCAAGGTGGTTCATGAACAGTACAAAATACCAGTACAAATGACTGTTTACAAGCTTGAGCATCAAGTCTTACATTATTGCATCTGTTGTAAGCATTATTTCATTGATTAATTGACCACTTGTTTGGTCTATAAATTTAAAAAATGCCTATAATGCTTTCTTGCAGATGCAACTTTTCTGTTTTTTAATTGAAATCCGTTTGCAGGTTAATTATTAGTTTCATCCGTAACTTGTAAAATGTTGAGAAATCTTTCAGTGTGACATTTTGTTTGATCGACAGTCTAAAATCCAAAGACTAATTTACTTGACAAAAAAATGAATGAATTAATTTAAAAAATTAATAAAACAAATACCCGATCGACTGATGGATGAAGCGACTAATTATTTCAGCTCCTGTCCCGTATGGTTCTGATATTAACTGTAAATGGAAAAAAATCTCTATTTATGTTAATTTTGTGGACTTAACAAGTTATGACCGTTCTCTTAATGCCTTATGAATATCCTCATTTTGTTTCCTTGCAGAACCAAACCAGAGGCCGTAGATGTGACGTTTGCAGGTGAGGTTATATGGCACGTTATGCAACAGCTTGCCATATACTGTGTTCTTTGAATGTCGTTGTGCAGGTCTGATGACACAGTTGCTTAACAGCCTGGTTGTAGACATTGATTTAGCAATATCTTTTCAGCGTTGTGAGTCTGTCTTAAGTGAAGCCAGCACATTGATGGATGTTCCCATTTAAAATGAGTAGTTTACATATGTTTGACAGCTGAGTAATTCTACATTAAATCATTTATTTTACTCCGTTTTCCAGCTCTTTGGACATTATAATGCTTTAAGGTGTTACTTGGTGGTGATACAGATTTTTAGCCCATTGCTGCTTTCATCCTCCCATGATGCAGTTGACCTGTTGCACATGTTCAGCTGTGCCAGTAATCGCTGCTGTACCAGCAAAGTAAAAATGGCACTGAGTGTGTTACCATTATTTTAGTTAGTGTTACATCCTCCATGTTAAGGCAGTGTTGACAGCTTTTGATGCAGAAGCTGGAAGTAAAGTTTTGGGCGTTCGTCTGTTACCAATCACCTGATGTTCCTCTCTGCTGCAGATTTCGATGGCGTCTTGTACCACATCTCTAACCCCAACGGGGACAAGACCAAAGTGATGGTCAGCATCTCCCTGAAGTTCTACAAGGAGCTGCAGGAGCATGGAGCTGACGAGGTACAACACACACACACACACACAAATGAAGAGAAAGAGGAGGTGGAGGTGTTTCAGGAGCTGGAATGTTCCAGGCTTCAGGTCTTAAACTTGAGTGTAAAAGTGTGTAAAATGTGGCTGTGGATTTTTGACACATTGTTCCTCTGGAGCAAAAATAACCTGGTGCTCTTGTGAGAGGTCAGCAGCTGCTCTCATGGTACGTTTGATCACATTAATGATCTGCTTTAGAGCTCCAGGTGAGCTGTTTAAAACTGCAGTCACCCTGCAGACATACACTGCTGCAATCAGTATCCTAAAAAGCAGAATGAGGTCATGATTAGTATCTGCACACACACACACACCTACCTCTACCATAAGAGCTCTGTTGCCATGTAAGGAAGAAAGCAGCTGCCGAGGCTTCTGGTTGAAACAGGAAGTGAGTTTGTGTGACTCACCCCAGGCGAGGAAGTGCTGACTGCGAGCAGCAGCCACTGTGTACGAATGTCTTGGCTGCAGTCCAGTGACTTCCCTCATTGTTCCCTAAAACTCAAGAGTGAACGGTTCAACAGTGCCACATTCAGCTACTCTGCCTGTGAAAAGTCTAGTTGGAAAGCAATCAAGAGGGGAGGGAGTGTTTAAAGTGTGTGTACAGGGTTTGTTTATTCTCACACATTCTTATCTGTTCTTCATTGAATCTTTTTTCTTTGCTGAAGTTCTGCTCTGATTAAATTGAGGATAAATACAGTGCACTGTTCTGTCCCTTGTTGACTCTGGCTTGTACGTTACAAGTCGACCCCAGTTCATTCCACAGTGACAGGTATCCATTACAGAAGAGGCCCCCATGCTTTGAGTCTGACCCCTGCAATTACCTCCAGAAGACACACACCTCCTTCCTGCCGCATCACGTCTTTTGTTGTGCGGCGAGTTTGTTTAGCTGCGTCTCTCTGCTTTTGTTGTCTCTGCTCGGATCTTCTTTTTTAAGTCTCAGAAGATAACCACCGGCTCTGAAAATCTTTGACATGCCAGTAATTTACAGAATCAAAGGATGACTTTGAAAGTACCTGTTGGAAATGTTTGAGCAGTAGCAGCATCAGGGTCTTTTTAAAAGCATGCATAATACGTTGGTTTTTTTTCCTCCTGTGTTTCATGGTGCTTCTGTGACATGCTTCTTTTGAAAACTGCATTTAGAGAAGTGCGATACGAATAAAGGTCATATTTTTAATTTCAGCTGCTCAAGAGGGTGTATGGGAATTTCCTGGTCTCACCAGAGTCTGGTAAGTTCTCAGAAACCTTTAATAGAAAAGTGTGGTATTAAAAGTGGTGACCAACTATAATCTGGAGTCTTCATCGTCTTCCTCCCAGGCTACAACGTGTCCCTCCTCTACGACCTGGACGCACTACCAGCCAACAAAGATGAGGTTGTCCACCAGGCAGGGATGCTCAAGAGGAACTGCTTCGCCTCGGTGTTTGAAAAGTACTTCAAGTTCCAGGAAGAGGGGAAAGAGGGCGAGAAGAGAGCCGTGGTCCACTACAGAGATGATGAGTCCATGTATGTGTGGGGGAGAGTTTGAAAGCTTTTGATTTCAGATGTCTTATAAAGGCAGAAGGGAAGAGCTCAGGTTTCCAATGGTCTAATTCTTTAATGGGGCTTGTTTCTCTAGTTTGACCTCGAGTGTTTCATCTAAAGGCAGGGAGAGAAAAACATTTTTAAAAAGAGGTTTTGGTTTCTACTCTGCAAGTGAAAACATATTTTCTTAAATACATGTTGTTTCCTGTCAGGTATGTGGAGGCCAAGAAAGACAGAGTGACAGTTGTGTTCAGCACAGTGTTCAAAGATGACGACGACGTCATCATCGGCAAAGTCTTCATGCAGGTGTGTGAGGCCTGATGAACTGTTATGTTGAAGCCCACTGAAAATAAACTGCTGTGTCATAAACTGACTCAATCAGTCGATTCAGCAAACCACTTCACTCCCCTCCTGTGTGTGTAGGAGTTTAAAGAGGGTCGGCGAGCCAGCCACACAGCCCCTCAGGTGCTGTTCAGCCACAGGGAGCCGCCTCTGGAGCTGAAGGACACAGACGCCGCCGTCGGGGACAACATTGGATACATCACCTTCGGTCAGCATCTTCTGTACCTGTCATGCCAACTGCACGGATAATGTGCTGATTTTATACTGATGTGTATGTTTCGTTTGTGGCTTTTTTCAGTCCTGTTCCCACGTCACACCAATGCCAATGCCAGAGACAACACCATCAACCTCATCCACACCTTCAGGGACTACCTGCACTACCACATAAAGTGCTCCAAGGTCAGTTCAACAAACGAACTCATGAACTTTTCAAGAGAGTCTGACAAACATCTGCACAGCTTGTGCAAGTTTTGTTCATCATGATTCTTCTTTTCTGATCCAGTCACACTTATCAGGTGTCGTTCCAGTGTTTGTGTGTGTGTGTGTGTGTGAACTTCATTTGTTGTTATAGTTGGACAGATAAATGTTCAGCCTGAGAGTCTGAGCACTTAGGTCTCATGGGAAGTTTCGGCCTCAGTTACAGTTCTCCTACGTTTGAAGGTCCATCATAGCTCAATCAGTATTGAGGTGGTACCGGTTGAACAGGCTACAGGCTCAAAGTCTGCTTTAATTACAGGTGACAGTGAGTCCAGGTCCTCCCCGGTAATAGTACGTTCCGTTGTAGTACAGTACCTTCTCCACAATAGAAAGTCCAGGTGAGACGAAAGGAAGGCCCCACCTGAGGACGACTTGCTCCGCCACCCTCAGAGATCATATTGGTTTTTAGGGCAGTGTGTGGGCGTTTGTGTACACATGACATGCTTCGAATAGCTCCTCGGACGGACTCCTCTCCACCCTAAACCCTAATCAACAGTGTTTGTCACATGACTTACATTTCAGAGGCAGGTGTTTGTGTCGTTTCGTAAGCCTCTGATGCTCAGATTGCAGATGATGGATCTGGATGGTAGATGTTTTTTTGTCTCAGGGGGAGTCAGTGTGGGTGATAGACGGATTCATGGCCAGGCGTGGGTGGATTAAGCTTTAGAACTGTGGCAATGTGCACTTTCAAAATAAAATAAACTCGCTCTGTGGTCCACGTCTTCTGCGTCTGGCTGTGTTGACACTGGAGACAAACAGCCTGTCATTATCTTATCTCCTTTCAGATTCATTCCAAGATTAGGTGATGAGATAGGATTGGCGTTTTTCACTGTGAACACCTGATCATTCATGTCTACGTCTCTTCCGCAGGCCTACATCCACACACGTATGAGGGCCAAGACGTCAGACTTCCTCAAGGTGCTGAACCGTGCCCGACCCGACGCCGAGAAGAAGGAGATGAAGACCATCTCGTAAGTAGCCGCTGCTCGTCTCCTCTTGTTGACGTCCATCTTTTGTTTCTAAGCCATTGCTCAGAGTCACAGTTACTGTTTTGAAGTAAGGAGAGCAAGATAAGGACCAATGTTTTGGGCTGAAGTCGGCAGCAGTTCTTCTAAACATAAGAAACAACAATCAAAGCGTTTTTTCTTTGATGCCATGAATCACAGTTGAGTCTGTAGACCCAGCTGCTTATCTGCACTGTTTCATTTTGTTGTGTAGATTTTTAATCAGAGTTTGAAGCCTCCTCTCTGTTTTCGGATCTTAAATGAAGACCCTCAGCCGTTACAGACTCTGCTGCGGGTCTTCGTTTAAGATGACTCATGAATGGTTTTTGCACTTGAAAGCAGAACAGAGCCAGATTTAGTCTTGAGGTTTTCTGACAGAGGTGTTGTCCCTCTGTCTTTATGAGCTGCAGCTCTCAGTCTCTGTGTGTTTTTGAGGCGAGTCATGAAGGAATTTTTACACAAAAACACGTTTATCCCTTTAGCTCTGAAATAATTGAGAAATTTATACTGTCTAAGCACAGAGAGTCTTTGTTCTGCGGTTAATGTGTTACTCAGATAAGCAGGGAACCCCCATAGCTGCCATCTTTGTGGGTTTTGAACAGAGATTAACTTGTCGCATGAATCAAAGGTTTGGCTACAAGGTACAAAAACAAGTCAACGAACTAGAGAACTAAGAGATGCTCAGGAATAAAAAACAAAACGAAATTGTCAATCACGTATTATATTTGTTTGACAGAGAAGTGCATACCTCGGATATCTCACCGTTATCAAGTGTAATTGCCAGGAATGTTCACAGTTCTCAGGAAGTTTCCACGAGCTTTTATTGTGCTGGCAACTGGAGTCTCACAACAAACACGCACAGGAGCTTGTTTGTTTTCTCTTTCACAAAAATAAAAAATTTAAAGAGCTGTGCTTTCATACCAAAAGGTAGATGAGAAGATTGATATCATGTCATGTCTGTGTGGTAAACAAACATGAAGTGTGGCCGTTTAGCTTAGCTTCGCTTCACTTAGCTTCAAGCCTGTAGACAGTTTTTTAGATAACGTTAAAGCAGCTAATAAAGCTGGATGTTGTTTTTGTGATGTCCGTAGTGGAAAGACCTTCTCCCGTTGAGGCTGACCCCCCACCCCCCCCATCAGAGAGAAATCCAGACCCCTGTGGACACACCCAAACGCTCCACACTGAGACTCAACGCCACATCAGACAGGACTTCAGGATGCCTCTAAATGCCCCCGGCCCAGCCCCAAAATCAGTGTCCAGTCTTTTTTTTTTTTTAATGAATAATAATGTTGGCTCTACTTAGGGAAAGCCAAGGCTCAAGATAAATGGAAAAAAAGGGCATTCCTTGCTTTGCATAGTTTAAGAGAATTATTAGTCCTATATAAATATATATATGAAAAAAAAAAAAAGAAATTTTTGATACGATATCTTTTACTCCATTTGGTACTCTTGCTTGCCCTTCAACCCTCACCATGCAATATACATGTACTGGATGATTCCAATCCCCTCTCCTCCCCCTCCGTGCTTTCATGTCGTCTGTACCATTGTTATTTGAAAAAATAAAATAAATCACTCTTACAAAAAAAAGGTATCTGGTGGTGATCTGTCTGCTGACTTTGTGACTCAAACGGTTTGACATAAGAAAAGAGATTTCCAGCTGGTTTTTTTTTTTTGTTTGTTTTTTTAACTGTTCTTAAAACTTAACTTTTATCATTTTGACATGGTTATCTCATTATTGTGATATTAAATATCCTACACAATGGAGCTAAAACAAGCTTTTGGACTATTTGATTATTTGATCAAGAAAAAAACTTTTTAAGTCACTTTTCAAGCAAAAATGCCAAACATTTGTACGTCTGTCACCTGCTGCAGGATGTTATGATTGGCATGTTTCAGAATCTTCTTCTGATTTATTGATAAAATAAATGATCATTGATTGCAGCCCTACTACAGTAAAGTATCACAACAATCTGTTGGAAAGGAGCCACATGTTTTTACGTACATTTTATCGACCAAGTTATTTCTGTTTTCAAAGTAGCTGTGCCACTTCACAGTCAGTGGTAAACGAGTGTTGTAAAACAAAAACTGCTGGATAATTTTATTTTGAAATCAAATTTATTTATTTACTTGCATCTGAGAAAACACACCATAACAACCACAGTTAAATGTGATACAGGCTGAGTGACAGGAAAGACCAGAGCAGGAAAAGGCTTTCGGAGATCAAGCTTTAGCCACTGCAGGATCGTTCTTGGGCTTTTCATCTTCATCCTCGGACTCAGAGGAGGAAGAGGAGTGAGAGGATGACCTCTTCTTAGTTTTGGTCTTGGGTTTTTTTCTTTTTAGTGGTGTTGTTGTCTGCTGAGATTTGAGCTGCTGCGTTATTGGCAGCGACCTCCTTGGCCATGATGAGGTCTCCTTCCACCACCTCAGGGGGGTGTTCTGCATCAGCAGTGGCATCTTCAGGGGGGCTGGATTTGTTAGAGGGGGCACTTTCTTGCTTCACAACGGCTTCATCTTTCACTTCCTGTTGCTGCACCTGGTTGTCAAGCTTTTGCTGGTCTGGAAACAAGAAGATGGATCAGATCTACTGCCTCAGGCACATGAGTGTGTTTCTCATCCCTTCGGTCCTTCAGCTTTCAGTTAATCTGTGTGAGCTTCTTCTAGACAGTCAACGAGTGATCAGTTTGTCAGAAACACACAACAAAAATGGTATTTTATTTTTTGGGATTGGTTTGCTTGTGAAAATCATTGTTTGTGATTTCCATGTGGTGTTAAAGTGGCTGTGATTGCATGCAGCGTGACGGCAACACTTTAGTGCAGTTTAGTGATGTGACTGTCAGGGAATAGTTCGGCATTGTGGGAAACATGCCCGCTCGCTGTCTTGCTGAGAGTCAGATGAGAAGTTTGATGCAACTCTCGTGTCTGTACAATAAACATGAAGCTGCAGTGAGCCAGCACCGTTACATAAGACAGGGGGCGACGGTGAGCAAAGCAATCTGCTGAGCAGCGCCTCTGAAGCTCCTAACACCTTGTAAGAAATTACATTTACTGTTTCCTCCTCACAAGAGTGGTGTCAATCTTCCCATCTGCCTCCTCGCACGACGGCCAGCACACATATTTCACAAAACTATTCCTTCAGTTGAGAGACTGATGTGTGGGTTAGATTTCAAGTTTAACTTGAAGGCACGCAGCGCTATTAACTCTGCGGCTGATTTTGAAAGAATAGAAAGGTGTAAGTCACATGCTTATTGCCTCCACATTTAACCTTTACTTGACGAACGGTGTCATCAGCTATGTTCCTTACACCTTTATACCTCTTTCAAATATTTCTGTTAGGGAAGACAAGGGTCAGATTCTGATGATTCTCTTTTTGTTCCTTCCTGGTGGAAAGGTGCCAATTAGATCGCAAGACCAAACTGAAAGCGTCTCAGTCAGGATTGACCCCGGTCTGTCTTGGCGACAGAGGCAAACTTGTCGATCAGGTCACAGGACGAACATGCTGGAGTCACTGTGATTTTTTTTTTTTTTTTTTAGGTTATGGGTTTTTATTCTAGCCAGAACTTACCGCTGTGCAATGCCTCCTCTAAAGAAAACTCCAGGCTGTCAGGGAAGAAGAGGATAAGTATGCCAACGTAACCAAGTGGGAAACAGGTTCACCATGCTTTTGTGTGTGCTGGGGAATGTTTATACAGTTCCTTTGAACCTAGAGACGAGCAGTGCATCCCTCCTAACCTCATTCCACTGCCATGATGAAGTATTTCTGAACGTCCTCACCTGTCAGTATCAGTGGTCATTCCTTGGATCAGCTGCTGGTAGTTATTGATCTCCGACTCCAGCTTCATCTTGACACACAGCAGGTTCTTGTTGGTTTCTACCTGGTGCTCCACCTGTGACCTCACCTTCTTCAGCTCCTTCGTCAGCTCCATAATGAACTTGTTGAGAGCAGCCAGTTGTTGACCGTACTCAGCTTCAGTGTTCCTCTGGGTTTCCTCCAGATTTCGGATCTGAAACAGAAACATATGGTGATTTTTGGCTTCCCATTCTTTTGGGGCCCTACCCTGAAATCTCTTCATACCTGGATAATACACAGGAGACAAGACCTCAGAAGAATGCATGATAAACCTGTGACTCTTTTCATGTTTATAATTTATTTTGTTTTGCAGGACCAGATCCAGGTGGCTTGTCAGACTACAGTGAGAAGGGTCAGGAGCTTCTCTGGTAAAGTTGCAGGTTTGCAGGGTAATGACAGGGCAGTCAGGAATGCTTGTGAAGAGGACAGGTAGACAGGTAACACCCCTGCAGGCAGTTTTATCATTCCACGCATGACAAGAACACAATACATTGTTCTATACATGCCATGAAGAATAGTTTCAAGGGTTTTTGGGCTTTGCTTAAGATGTAATGGGCATCTACTGAACGTCTGATGTCACTGAGTGTGGTAAAATGTTGAAGATCCACATGTCAAAACAGGGCAGCTTCCTGTGTGTGGTAGGCTGTGGTTTCAGGTGATCTCACTTTGTTCTGTTTTCGTTGTTTTTTATGGCCATGTGACAAATGACATACTGCATAGAAACAGTGTGTGCCTGTGTGTGTGTGTGTGTGTGTGTGTGTGTGTGTGTGGTTACCGTGCTCTGCACACTGTAGATCTTAATTTCCAGAACCTGTTTCTGTTTGAGCAGATCCTTGAGCTCTGACTTTCCAGATTGCAAGACCTCGGTGTTTTGGGCCTCCACCACCTTGATGTTGTCAAACTGCAGAGGAGAAACAAAAAAGATGAAAATGGTGAGATGAACAGAGGGAAGGAGAGAGAAAGAGAAGAAAAACACGCTGCAGGTGAATGTACCTTTTTCTGGTACCAGTCGTTGGCGTCCTTCAGGTTCTTCTGGGCCAGTTTATCGTACTGGATGCGGATCTTGTTGACAATCTCAGACAGGTTGGAGTTCTGGGAATCCATCTCCACCTTCACTTCGGACTCCTTGATCTTCTCACACAGGACATTCACCTCCTGCAAGAGCCACGGTTACAAGTTTGCCTCAGCTTTCACACCATACAATTCAGAGATCTGAAACCGTGTGTCTCTGGGATTTGTGTGCCGGTTTCCAGCCTCACATGCTTGTGGTCCCGCTTGAGGCGAGCAAGCTCGTCCTTCACCAGATCAATCTCTGCCTTTGTCTGCTCGCAGCTCAGCTTGGTGTCCTCAGCCGTCTTCTTCAGGGCCTCCACATCTTTTTCTAATTCCTTGCGGACGTTTTGCTCACTGTCCAACCTGCAAAATGATCCACACAAACACCACTCACTTCATTTTGATCTAAACTGTGATCTGAATTATTCTGCAGACCGTATGCTTCCACTGCCAAGGGATTATTGTTTTAGTTCCTCCGCCCCATTTTTCAAAGTAATGGTTTTTGTTTGTTTGTTTGTTTGTCTAGACTGCATGAAACTCACTTGTTCTTGAAGTCATCATTGGCCAGTTTGGTGTTGTCATTCTGGAGGATCAGCTTAGCATTGTCCATGGTGATGTCTTTGATCTAAGGAGAAACATGTATTTTATCAGGAATATTTTTAAGATCATCATTTAGGGGGAAACAGATTTATCTTTATTTTTAAAATGAATTTAACATATTCAATTAGAAAATGCATGAATGGAAAATGGTCAATACGTTCAGTGTTAAATATCAAAATCCTAAAGTTATTTAATTTTATATTTCTCTTCCTAGGAATAAATAAATAAATAAATCTGATGACAAACCTTGTCCTTGAGGGCCTCCATGGGTTTCTCAGTCTCATCCCAGTCGCGTCCCTCAGGCTCCTTCCTCTTGGCCAAAATCTCATCAATCTGTTTCTCCAGATTGTCGTTTTCCTCCTTCAGCTGCTTCACCCTGTCCAGGTAACCGGACAGCCGATCATTCAGAGTCCGCAGTGTCTGCTTGTCGTCTGTGGGGACTACAGGAGCGGCGGGAGCGGGGGGAGCGGGGGAAGCGGCACTTGTCGCCGGAGTGGAGTCTCTGTCCGTCTCGTTACGCAGCACGTTACGCAGCCCCTCCAGGCTCGCCACGGACGCCCTGGAGCCTCTTCCCCCGGCTCCACCAAACATGCTGGCGGCGGTGTTTGAAGGCATGGTTGCAGATGGATGGGAGAGAGCTGACAGTGCACACAGAGCGGGTTTCAGCTTGGAGACTCACCTGATGGATGGAAATGATACAGGTAGGTTTTATACCTGGTTTTTACGCACGAATCCGCCCCCAGCGACACCATTGGCTCCTGGTGCCCAGTGCCACTCCTGAGCAAACTGGCTCAGAGTCGAAATTCAAGTATTTCATGTTGACTTTTTCATTTTTCTCACTGTCATATTCTACCTGTCCGCTTTTGATTGGACGCATGCAGAGTTTTGGAGAGGTGATGGGTGGTCCTTGTCTACCTTAAAAGCAGGTGATCTGGAGAGCTGGAGGTGCATTCGCCGCTCACCTGTCCAGCTTCCAAACGTCTTGTCGCCGTTACAAGCTTCAATATGTCCAAACCAAGAGATTACAGCAGCCAGACCTACTCCCCCGGCAGCACGGGACCGGCCAAAAGCTACCCGACCAACAAAATCGACTCGTCGGGCAAATCCAGGGAGAAGGACGACATGGTTGGACTCAATGACAAGTTCGTCAGGTTGATTGACAAGGTTCGTAAAAGCCAGTATTATTCTTTCTGCAAGTGTCTGGTTAAATCGGTTAAAAGTGACTTAATAAATAAATAAATAACTTTTATTTATACAGCACTTTTTAAAACAAAGCCACAACGAGCTTTATATTGAACCAGGATTAAAACTTTTCAGAAGTGCAGATAAAATCACTCAATTTAAATGAATACAAAAATAAGAAAATTAATAAAACATCCAATAATACAAATAATAATAATAACACCAATAATAATAATAATAAAAACAGATAAGAAATGACAAAAAACACATTTTTATAAGGAAA
>JBBMJY010000017.1:3064351-3177752 GCA_037833715.1 Toxotes lorentzi
CTGATTATACTGTATATGTGTTATGTGTTGTTTTCATAAGATATAATTAAAAAGAAAATCTAGTTATTTAAAATAGCCTCATTCAGCATGCGCATGCATTTCTCATTATTATTCCTCTTTTCAGTTTGTAGTTTTAGTTTATTGTTTATTAATTGACTTTTTCATTCACTGATTTGAACCAGTGCAAAATTTCACAGTCATTAAAAGCCGATATTATCAATATTATTAATATAGTTTAAGTTCAAAGTTAAAACAGGTGAAACACGTTTCTGATCCTGGAGCGTCACTTAAACCAGCCTCTGTCCGCTGAAATCAATTCTGTGACCTCAGGCCATGAAAAGTGTCTCCTTTTCTAAGCTCCACTTCCTGTGAAGAATGCTGGAGGTACATGTAGGATGCCACCTTGTGGAAATGAGAAAAGCTGAAGCAGCACATACTCAGATACAACTTTCCTCAGATTCATGGTGTAACGGGACTGTTTTCTAACTGCAGCCTTTGTCTGTCTCTGTCTCAGGTGAAAAACCTGGAGGACGAGAACAGAAAGCTCGACACGAAGCTGAAGATCCTCAAGGAGCAGGAGGACTACAAGGGCAAGGTCGAAGCAATCGTGAAGCAGCTGGAGAATGAGCTGGAGCAGCAGATTGAAAACTTGCTCGTCGACCAGGAAAAGCTGCAAGCTGAGCTGCTCAGGAACCAGGAGGAGGTGGACGACACCAAGAGCAGGTCAGCAGGTCACAGACGAGCTGGTCTGACTGAATGTCTTTAAATAAAAAACATGTTAAATAAAAATAATGTCAGCACAAATGAGTCTTTTTTTTATTTTAACTGGTGTCAGGTATGAGGACGAGGTGCAAAAGAAAGCTGAAGTGGAGAATGAATTTATCGTCAGCAAAAAGGTAAAGTGCAAGCTGCTCATTCATTCATCCACTCACTCACTCACTCACTCACTCAGTGCTCAGAGTTTGAAATACATGTGGTTACTTTTCAAAGAATTTCATCCAACTATATTTTGGAATATGATCTTTTGGCAGATGTTTCTTCAATTTGCGTCCATATATTTGTGCATCTGTATGCATTGCTTATATGTGTGTGTGTGTGCAACAGGATGTAGATGAAGGTCACCTGGAGGCAGTAAATCTGGCTCTGGAGCTGGAGGACCTGATGGGAAAGCTGGATTTCCTCAGGGTCGGCTTTGATGAGGTAATGATGGTTTTCTTTTATTTTCAGTGTTTCATTCTCTGAAAAAAATACATTGAAATATAAAAAATAAACAACCAATCACCAGTAAGGAATACACAGTACACACCTCCCACTGGACAACAGGTTATTACATTTAAAGGAGAAATACTGTAAAAAAATTGACATTTGACACCAAGATGTTGATGAAAATAGAAAATGTTTTCCCACTAACCCTCGTCCTCATGTCTGCCCCCTACAGGAGCTCAAGGAGCTGGAGTCACAGGTCCAGAACAGGACGGTGATCTTACCTGACATCAGCAAACGCTCTCTGGACATGGACACGATCATCGAGAGCGTCAAGAATCAGTATGCCGACATGGCTGCCCGCACCAGGGAGGAAGCCGAGCAGTGGAACCAGAGGAAGGTGAGGTGGTGCTTCTTCTGTAGATATCACATTAAAACAGCTGTTAAAGCATCTCTCTAAAATAACAGTAATTACATTTGGGTATTTTTGAAGTATTTGAGGTACCAACCTTAACCCTATATAAAAAATACAGTCAACTCAATGTTAAAAATCTGTGTTGAGAATGTGGATTAGTGATAGTTTGGTATTTCCATTGACATTATTTTTGTACAGTGTGAGGACAGACTCAACATTATTACATTTTGCCCACGTTCAGATAGACGCCTTGGCCTTAAATGCTGGACAACGTGAGCAGGATGTGCGTGATGTAAAGAGGGAGATCTCAGACATGCTTCGCCTCATCCAGAGGCTCAATGGGGACGTGGATGCTCTCATAAGGAAGGTTAGGATCGCACAGAAACACTCTCAAATTTCAGTCCTCTCCATCCCACCAGCCTCTGATCCGCTCTTCTTCTCTCTGTTTTTTCTCTGCAGGAAGATTCTCTGAAGAAGGAGATCAGCGACACCAGGACAGAAGGTGAGAACAACATGGAGAAGGCCCAGGTGGACATCGCCAAGCTGGAGAAGGCCTTGAAGCGGGCCAAGCAGGACTTGGCTGGACAGATCCGCGAACACCAGGAGCTGATGAACCTGAAGCTGGCCTTGGACATCGAGATCCACACCTACCGCAAGCTGCTGGAGGGCGAGGAGGAGAGGTATGTGAGCAGAGGGGGTCTGGGAGTAGATTTGGGAGGATGATAAGATCAATATCCATAAGCCTTTTTTCAGTATTTACTCATGTTGCTGTGATTATTAATTCTTGCACTAACAACTGTCTCTGCTCCATCTCTGAAGAATGAAAGACCTCATGCGCCACACAGGTGAGAACTGTTTTTCTTTTTTTTTTTTCACTTTTTCTAAAATCATCATCCCTAAAAACCTAAAATATTTTACTGACAGGGCATTTCTGGGTTATTTTGTTGTGTGTTGGTGTCTTTTTCTTTATTTATCCTATTTTTTTATAAATATAAACTTCATGAAGTTATGTTAAATATTCCGACATCAGTGGTTTCCAATCTTTACAGCTTCATCAGCAGTTGCATGTCTACCACGTCTGAGCACTTAAATGAAGAGAACTGAAATAATCCCATACTTCATGAGAAAAAAAGCAAAAATTAGAAGAAAAAATAAAATAATATGCTGTAGCTGCTAAAGAGGAAGTAGACAAGAAAAAGACAAAAGATTCATACGTATGTTAAAAAATTTTATTCAAAATAAAAACAGAAAATGGACACAGTAGCAAAAATAAAACAAAACCTGCGTCCATTTCATACAAAAGAGAATTCTCATGATTGATTCATGTTTTGTGTCCCACTAAAATCAAACCTCTCTTTCGCTCAGATATCTAAAAACAAACCAACCAATCCAAGTCCTTACTTGCATGCAGACGTTCACCTGCCACTGCAGCAACACCTGCCAGAGAAGCCACGAGCCCCAGAACCCACCGTTGTCCCAGCAACAACCATTATCCCGGCAGAGTACCCCGCCTCCAAGAAACGCCTGCTGATCCGGGTGGAAGTGGAAGCAGGCAGAGTCGTTTCCGAAAGCTCCCATTACACTGAGGATTGACTGGGACTGAGCGCCACTCCTCCATCTGCAGCATTACAGTATATCCACAAAATGTGAATTTTAAATCTTCAAATTAAGTTAAATTAAGTTAAACAGATTAAACTTTTTGAGAATCATTATGAAAGTTACTTTTAATGCAATAACTAATCTCTTGTCTTCGTGTGCTGCTGGTAGAGTGAACTGTCTAACAATAGCTTCTTGGCAGGTTGAACGTTTTTGGACTTGTGTTTACGTCGAGCAGTGTTTTCCAAAAGGTTTTCTTATCTTGTGGTTTTCCTGGTACATCAGTGTATTTCTCTGCTTTCTTCTTGCTCTTTCTCTCAAACCCTTGTCAGTTAAACAGGAGTAAGACGTATTCTTTGTGAAGCAGAAAACCACCCAGCTAACAGTGTAAAGGTTTCTTTGTGAAGTGAACGATAAATAAGGACCTTATGAGATCGAGCAGGTGGTTAAAGGAGCGTTTCTGTTCTGTTGGTCCACATCTGGTAAATGTCAGGAAGGAAATACACAAAGATAATGTTTCCTAGAATCACAAGAGGTCACATTAAAGGGAAATAAGCGTGGCTCTTGGGTAGTGACAGCATGCCTGAAATGACTTTTCCTATACTTTTCTGTCTGTGTGTCTGTGGTGCTGCGTCTGTATGAAACTGCCTGAACTTTGGAATTGTTCTCTTTCTCTCACATGTACCTGCAACTTCATTTGTACCTCATACATGTCAGAGCAGTCATCAGGACATCAGAGGGCATTACAGAGTTGTCAGTATTTGCAGTGGAATAAAACTGGTAAAGCAACGTGACCCATGTCTGCTCTCTTTTTCTTTCAAACAACACGCAACGTGTTGGGAAATACGTGTGGCCAAAAGTTAGACAAGAGTTTGAAACCACTCACATCTGTAAAGTAAATCTCAACTCAGCATAAAGCCTGTAAAGAGGGGGAAACCTGACCTGATCTAATCCTGTTCAAAAGCACCTTTTAATACCTTTCAGTTTGGCACAGCGTGCTTGTTCACAGGTTTGAGTCTGATGCAGACAGCGGTCAGTTATTAGAAGAGGCGCTGAAGCCCGACAGTCTGGTCCCGTCCACGTTTTTTTCCTCCCTCCTCCTCTTCTCCCGGTTCTTCTCTGTCTTCCTGACACATGTGTACACGATATTCGGATGTGGAAAACATACTGGAGCACGGTTTAGCGAGGCAACACAAACAAAGGACATACAGACAGTAAACCCTGTGTACCCTGACCCCTCAATGATATCACATATCTCCTAATGTCCCACAACAGTTCAGACCTTGTTTGGGCTTTAATTTGATTAAAGTCTGCTTTTCCTCCTCGGCTCATTTGCTGGCTGTCTCTCTCCCACCCACACGCTGTAGGCACACATTAAAAACCACATTTTGTTTGGGGAAACAAATAGCATGACATGTATTCTGCGTTTATTAAAGTCACAAATAAAAAAAATCTAATTTCCCTTGAATGGATCTTTACATCAAATAAAACTTGTCGTCTTATTGTGTCCTGCTTTTACAGGCTTTTACATTCCTGTAACGTTTTATCTGAATATGGCAGAAACTGGGAACTCATTACTTTGTGGATCAAATGCAAACATGGTTTTCATTTCATGTCTCTCTCGGGCGTCTTCCTGCTGAACGTCTAATCTCCTCATGTCTTGTAGATGTATTATGGACTGTGGATGCACCCCTCTCCCCTCTTCAGCTTGCATACCAGTATATAGATAAACACTGGGGAGGGAAGGAGGAGTAAACACTGCAGGCAGGGGGGTGACACGGCCGGTCGTACTGATGTGCAGAGCAGGCAGCACAAAGAAATATATATTATATAAAATATTATTATAATATTCTCTTTTGACCTGTCCTGCAGAACGTCCATCTCACACCACATCCTGTATAATTCCACAGTGATTAAAATGTCTGGGACGATGGAGCATTGTGAATAATTTATCGCCCACCTTCCCCTGAGAAAAATCTGAATGGTTTAGCAGTTTAGTTTGAGACATCTTTTCACTTATGTCTCATATTGTCAGCTTCAGCATGGACACTTAAGAGTAAACCTTCAGCACAACTACAGACAAAAATATCATTTCCAAAGCCAGTGTGGTGGTGGTAAAGCAACAGGTGGCCATTTTATAAAGAACACTGATACATGAGCTGTGAAAGAATCAATGCAAGCGCGTTTTTCTGTTCTAAAGCAGGATTTCCTCCTGTTGGACTTGGTCTGCGCGCAGTCCATCCTCATGAATATCCAGATTCGTCAGTGTTTCCTCAGACTGCCACCTCCTCTGATCCCTGCATCCTTCTCCTCCACCTGTCTCTGAGTTTCTGGAGCAGTTTGTAAGCCGGTTCTGTGTACTGCCTGTTGGCAAGGCCGAGCACCAGCGGCACCACAGCCATGCTCCCGATACCGGTGCAGGACAGCACAATGTGGGTGGTGGAGCTCCACCTGGTGTCACTGATTAGGAAGGCGATGCAGACGTGCATGTAGATGAGGTAGGGGACCCAGCATGCGAGGAAGGTCAGCGACACGGCCACGACACAGCGAGTGTACCGCAGGTTCAGCCTCTGCTCCCGGTCTGAGGCCTGACTTCCCCGCTCCACCGAACGATGGAGACGGCAGATGTCCCTCAGCTGGCCTCGGGTGATCCACAGAACCCGGCCAGTCATGCCGGCGATG
This sequence comes from Toxotes lorentzi, assembly GCA_037833715.1. NCBI lineage: Eukaryota > Metazoa > Chordata > Actinopteri > Toxotidae > Toxotes > Toxotes lorentzi. Next base: position 3,070,248 of record JBBMJY010000017.1, read on the forward strand.
GTTAGAATAGCAGGCAGGACGAGTCCATACACCTCCAAGTAGATGAAAGCATTAGGGAACACCCGCCGATATGAGCAGCAGGTGGTTCCATTAGAGGAACAGCCTGAGAGCGGAGTGAGCTTTTGGCTGCAGCTGTTCCAGTCTGGTCCTGTCCAGTTATTCCACCCGAAGGCCGGGAGACACGCGTACAGGAGCGGAGGCAGCCACACCACCAGCAGCGCCAGGGGGAAACTGCAATGCATCCACAGGTTGTTGTAATGCAGCGGGTCGACGATGCAAATGTAGCGCTCGTAGTGAACCATGACCAGGTTGAAGAGGAACGCCAAGAACAGGAAGTTTGGGAAAATGTGAGCCACCAGACAGGAGCTGAAACTTAGCTCCCGGTTCAGGCCCATCAGCGGGATGAAGGGCAGGGCCACGCCGGTGCACATGTCCGCAACCAGCAGACTGAGGAAGAAGTAGTTGGGCGTGTTGTGGAGCTGCCGGTTCCAGGCGATGCCCAGGATGATGACCAGGTTGGCCAGGATGATGGAGGTCGACAGCGGCACGGTGATGGCGTAGATGAGCTGCTCCTCAGACAGAAGAGCGTGGGAGTCGTTGTAGTCCATGGTAGGTGAGACCTGGAGACTTCCTCCAACCTGCAGCACGACTCCACTCCCATCAAGGTGCAGCTACCCTGCAGAGAAGGGGAAACCGTGAGGACTGGAAGTGGTTCACAATGAACGGGGTTTGGTTTCTGAGAGCCACCTGTAACATATCAGTGCAAACGAGAGCTGCTGCTTTCTGAGTGAACTTTGATGTTATGGCTCAATGAGCTTAAACAGTCCTTGAATCCTTGCAGAGGAAATGCAGCTGATGCCGTGGATTAAAGTGGATCATCAGAAACTGTTGGAGTCAAACCAAAGCAGGAGGATAGTGAAGACTGAGCAGGTAACAAAAAACACCCACTGCCAGAAACAACACAAATATTCACACAAAACAAATTTAAAGCCAAGAAATCTGCCAGTGGGGTCAGAAAAAAGACTTACCACATTTGCCACAACAAAACATGTTCTCACCTGAAAACAAAACAAAAAAAGACTTGGATTTCAAGGATCCAGAATATAAGCAAAATGGCCTGAGCTCATCCAGGAACGTATTCAGAAAAGGAGAAGGATGAAAAAGACCACATTCAACTTAGAAAAAACTGAGACAGAGAGGAAGGAAGTCAAGCTACAAGTCCACATATTCATTAGCTGCAGAACTTTAAATAGACTCTCACCTTAAAGGCAGCAGAACCAAAAGTGTAGCTTTGTTTCTTATTTAGAAAAATCCCTCTTTTCAAGGTTGTTTTCCTTGAAAATGAATCCTTTCCCTTGGGTTTCTCTGTCAGACCCTCAACATGAATGATACAGAATGTTAAACTGCCTTTTATAATCACATCCATCTGTATTGTTGCATACTTTCTGTTCGCTGTATGACAGAGAAAGTTGCCGAGCACACGATGAGGCAGCCAGCAAAGACAAACACAACATCAGCAGCTGCAGTGTTTCTTTGAGTCTCGTCTTGACCACGGAAACAGGTTTAACCCTTTTGTTCGGTGACAGCAGCGAGCGCATGTTAATGGATGTGAGGCTGCTGTCGTTCAATAATTCATCGGCTGGGACTCTGGAGTTTCACCTGCCTTTGTGTCTGTGGGATTTTAAAAAGTGATACATGTCCTGAGGATAATTTAACACTGGTTAATTATAGTCAGGTGGAGAATGTTCACAGATTCTCACACCACCCCTATATATTACACTTTTTATGTCCATATGCTTTATGATCAAGCTTTATTATGTCTCCCTTCTTCATAGTAAATGTCTATCATAACTCTTCAAAACAGGGCTGTTTTCTGCAGCGGTGCAACAGTCATTTTAAAATGAAGATGCACATTACATATAATAATTAAAAATAAACAGTGCAACATGTCAGGATGTGCAGTGTCCACATATATGTAAAAACACACACCAATTTGCAAACAAACAAGTTTAATTAAGGAAAGTCCTGACAGTTTTTAAAGGGTCTAAAATGTGAATAAACAGAAACAAATTGGTTGCAGTTTGGTAATTTTATGCTGGCTGTCTGGATTTATCTGCAACTTTGAGGCTTTTTCCTTAAATTTATTTTAAAGCCATTTTCCTTCGCTTCCTTCTGATGAAAGGTGCTTTTAGATAAGCACGTTTTATATTAAATAAAATTGTTTTAACATCTAATCCTACAACCTGGTGACCATCAATGACTTGATCAAAAGGGCATCACCAGAGATACATAATGATCTTTTGCAAATAATGAATTTCTTTTTTTAAACAAAATACAAATAAAGATACTTTTACCTTTTGGGGATAAACAGTCCAGACATGGATCCTTCGCCAGAGGAAATTCAGATAAATTAAAGTTTCTTATCACTCTCCTGATAACTCCTGTTCCCCTGCATGTCATGAGTGATACAGCCAGACGCACTAACAAGGTGCAGCCTCCACCATAAACTGCAGGAGCTTCTTTTATCCTTTAAAATCCTTTTAGTCCACTGAGCCCCAGTAGAAAGGGACAGAGCAGCAGAGTGTACTGTTCCTCTCAGATACTTTAAAGGGGAAGTGCATACTGGAGGAGGAGGAGGAGGAGGGAAGAGGAGGCACCAGTTATACTGTATGTTTGTCTTTTCTTGAGGTGGGGGGAGGTTGCTGGTCATGCTGGGGATGAGGCAGCAGTGTCCACTAACCCTTGACCTACTAACTTGCTTTTTGGCACTGTTCTTTTGTTCCCTCTTATATCCATCGGCCCCTTGCGGATTTTCACCGCTCTCCAGGACTGAAATTCGCGTCCATGAATGGAAGAGGATGGAAGGCCGTTATCACCGCAGCCTGAAAATGATAAGAACATTCCAGCTTAACATCAGTAGGTATGGTATGTGGTTTGTCCTCACACCCTCCATCATGGCCCCCTGACACTTCAGGAAAGCTCCTGTAACATGTACCAGAGAAATTTATGATCTTCAACTAAAAGCTCGGTTAGAGAATCAAGGAATGACCAAAGAGAGAGAAGGAAAAATCAGGTCAAACATTCAAGTTTTTATATTTTCAACATTATTGCACATTTACAAGCCACAGAAGAGTATAACGATATAAACGTCTCTCAATCCTCCAAAAAGCTCATGATTGCTTTTTAGCATTATTCTTTTTTTATCCTCCACAGGTGAAATCTAATACAGAATAATTTAGCAGCTATACAGACACTTTTCTGCAGCAGTGTGAACAGGAAGTGGAGGTTGGATTTAGAACTTTGGCCGAAAAGTGACATGGAAAATAAATAAACTAAGTAGATAATAAATTACTTTGATATAAGATTAAGTAAACGTATAAATATATGAATTAATGAGGGAATAAATTAATACAGATATAAATATATAAAGATGGATAAATACCGAGTATTTATTGAAATAGAATATTCTTTGATTTACTGTCTCATCGGTTCACTGGAAAGTAAACTAATTTGTTTATCTTGGGTGTTGGAAATTAGCAGAGAATAATCGGCAGCTTACTTTCTGGTCATACAAAACCTGAAGCCCTTTCTGGAATAAAATACAATTAACAAATACAATAAAAGCCAAGCTGCTGTTTTTATTGCTGCTTTCAGTCCTAAAATCACTCAACTTTAAAAACTGCCACCCTCAGATTTTCAGTGCCTCCTTCTGTGTAAATCATACATTTATTAAATTTTTTTAGACACGTGACAAATTTTAGTAATTACTCTGAAACGTACCTGACACTCTGTAAAGTGTGAGTCTCAGCCATACGCTACCCGATGTAGGTTAAAACAAATCCTGAGATGTATTTGCTCCTTTTATTTGGCCCCTTACTGCCCTAAACGTATACATATAATATGTGTGTATGTCTGATTTCATAACAGCTGTCACGCGCGTCTCATATTTAAACACAGCGTTGGATGGAGGGCCGGTGGTGTTGTTAGCCAAACACGGAAGACTCCTTCACTGATAGTTTGGAGCAGAGCTGGTGCTGGCAGAGATGGACAGGCTCCAGTCAGATAATGGTTTTAAACAGAAAGACACTACACAGGGAGTACGAGCTGGACATGAAACCACAACATCTTCACATTACAAAGGAGGAGATGGAGCATCTTGGCTTTCCTGGAACACCGGGTCCCTCACAACAGTAAATCAGTGATCTAATCTGGTTTATTTTTATACACAATGGAAAAACGGAATGTGATATGATTAATTAAAGGTTCACAGAGTCATCTGCAGACTTCAGCTGGCAAAGGAGCTCAAAACTAATGTTAGCTTAATTAATATTATCCAGTCAAGGTACCGTTGAATCCACCTCTTTGGTCCAGAAGATGTTGGAAGTGTCCTGGAACACAAATAGTACAACTATGTCCATTATACTAATGGTAGACTAAATAACAGACGCTCTCTGTATAATGCAGTGTAACTCAGCAGCACCTCTCGCCCTACGTCCAAACTCCATCCTCCAAATCAAATCTCTAAAGTGGTTTCAACAAAAACTGCTGTACAAAATGTTTTTTCCTCGCAGTTTTTTGTGAAACAGATGTATAGTTAATGGGTTTGTCACTTGCCTCCTCTTCCTCCAGACATGTTTACCTTGGCAGCAGTACCTGTCTCGCTCTGCTCAGCCGATTTGTTCGGCATGTTGTCACCTCAGCAGCCGCAGAGAATAAGAGCTGCGGTTTAATAGATCAGGCTTTAGCCCCGTCGAGGTGTAAAGGCGATACTCCTGTGGGCCACTCCTAGCCTTTGTCTCCACACAGGCTGACCTTTGAGGCCAAACACAGTGCTGTGACAGATGAGGAAAAGATCCTGCTGCTACTGAGCGCCACACTTGACAGGTGTTATTTTCCCCTGCTTTATAGGTGAGCTCCAGTCCAGCCGTGTGAAACACTGTTGGATGATAGACCACGTTTTATTGTACGCTTCATACAGTATATTTGCTCCCAGACACAGACTGCGTACCAGGGTCAGTAAAGTGTAGAATCACCTGTTTAAAATGCCAGTGTGAAGAGTGGTTAGTGGCTGTTTAATTACTATTCATTCTGATTTCCAGTGTTATACAGCACATGGAAGTCAGAAATATGTGTCAATAAACAGTAACACTGTCATAAACAACAATACCTTTAAGAAATGCACAGCCATGTTTGTGCATGCAAGTGTTTTACGGCCTGTCCGTGCGAGTGAGTTATGCATGTGCACCATCAGACACACACAATGACTGCGTGAGCTGAGAATCCAGGTACAAGGAAGAGGCTCTTGTGCACAGGATACCAATGGACAGTTGTTTTTCCTCAGTGTGACGGGCAGTCGAGAGGAGAGGAACCAGAGGACAGAAGAAAATAACAGAAGAGCAACAATAGAGCTTGAGGACCAGAGGAGGCTTTGGGCTTGAAATTTTTTAACTTGTGCTGCAGTGGTGCTCGGAAGCTATACATTAGACCGAATTGCAGGAAGTTAACTTTCTGTCTGTTCTTTCTCAGGGTCTGAGTAAGCAAAGCTCTGACTGCTGATCCCTGAATGTCCATTAATACGAGTAATCGTACACTGGGCTGGGAAGTATGAATCGCAGTGGCTGGTGATCTGTTGTGTTTCCTGTTTGTATGAAACACGGATCAGAGCAGTAAAAGTCATGATGGCTTTATTTTCTCAATAATCAATAATACCATGAAAACCAGTTAAATGCCATTGTATTTCTACATTTTACAATAGAATAAACATTTCAGAATCTGGGAGCAAAGCAAAGAGGACAGATCAGACTATTTTTCACAGCATGGTCATGGTAAAAATATGTCCCATGGGTGGATTTGGTGCCAGTCAGACCCTCTTCTGTTTCACAGAAAACAGAATCTTAAGTAGGATCAATCCATTTTACAGTTGAGCTTACTTCCCACATTAGACAGATATTTGTCACGTCAGCCTCTAAGACTGTACTCACCACCCCCACAGTCACAATGTTCTACCTTTAATCACATTACGCTGTGGTTTTGGGAAGATCTACTCCCTTAAGGGTCCCGTCGTCTCCAAACCGACTCATCGCATCTCTTTACTCATATCTGATAAAACGGATAAAAACGGATCTGAGTTAAAACTGAATCAAAGGATAGTCTAAACAAGTGGGTTGCATCTTTTTCCCATTTTTCTCTGTATGTATGAGCTAAACTCATTACACAAACAGTTCTTGGATGCAGATTTAAGTGTTTTAAGAACATTAGTCACAAAATGATTTTTACATTACCCAGAAGGAGGTATATTATTTATTATTTTGTATTTACACTGAAGTTTACATTAAACTTCTGGTGAGATAATTCCTGACTGAGCAATCTGTCTGAGAGCTGGAAGACCACACACACCCCTCAAGACGAAACACTGGGACTTGTGGAGGAAATGTAGGAAACAAAAAAATCCAATTATGGAAAAAAATAATCATCAAGACCAAAGGAAGTTTTTATCTCTAAAACATTTTAGAGGAAAGAACATTAAGCTGGATGTCAACAGCAGGACACCATAATGTATCACTCACTGAATTCCACTTTGTTTAGTCTCATACAGAAACAGTGTACTGTGTAGACAAGATCTGCTCTCTGTCATTCAAACCAGATCACAGGTACTTTAGATGTACTTAAATTTGGTCAAACATCTGCCAATTAAGCACCAATGAAGAGCTGCTGCAAAAGGAAAAGGTCGTCTTTGGGAAGCTACAGTCCTACTAAGGCAGGTCAGATGAGGTGGTAAGAGGGATTTTTTTTTAAATCCTGAGGAGAAGGGAAAGATGTTCTCCAGTGTAAGAGAACAAAAAGTCTGATGAATTCAGTGTCTCTGTTATATCTGCTAAAATATTTCCACTCCTCTTCTTCTTGTCCTTTTTCTTCCAGCTCGCTTTACCGGTCAGGTCTTTGGAGGCAGAAGACTTTTGCCTGGTTGTCTCCTGAGGCAGTCACTGCGAGAGACGCTTCCCTGAAGGAGAGATGGACAGAGACCTTGAGCAAAGCCTACAACCCCTGTCACTGTGCTGCTTGATCTCAGTGAACCAGGGCAGGTAATAAGCACCTGTTCTTGTAAAGGAGTCCTACCTGTTTATGGTGAAGTCCAGGATCTCTGCAGTGTGGCCGCTGTACTCGGACACCATGTTGCCAGAACGAGCGTCCCATAAGCGCAGAGCTCCGTCTAAACTGCAGGTGGACACCACAGAAGAAGACTCTTCCCACTGCAGGTGAACGATGCCAGCCTGGAGGGACACAGAGAGGAGTGTCAGGTGACGACTGCAGCTCTGAACAGCTGAGGTTTCCACCTCTGAAGCCATTTGAACACTGGTTAATCATCACATCTGGTTTGCTGACAGTCACTAAACTTTATCCTTTTAATAGGTTTCTTTATTTCTCATTTAAAATGTGAGATAAAAACAGAAAAAGTTTAGAGCTGATGGAAACTTGTGCCACTGTCCATTAGTGTGGAACTTCATTCCTTAATTGGACGTTTTCTCTGAGGTGTCTCAGCTGGACCTCCCTGACGGCACCAGAGGCGGTTGCTAGGAGATTTGTGATATAACTGCAAAGCCTCCACACAGTATATAGAGTTAAGACAAGTCAGAATGAATGGTGGTATGTTTAAACTAAACACACAAGCACACACACACACTCTCCCTCTTTCTGCTGCTGGTTACCTCATGCTGGCACCTGTGCCTCAGGACCTGTGTTGAGAGGTCGTATATGGCCAGAGTCCCGTCTAGGTACGCCACAGCTATGAGAGGCAGGCTGGACAGGAACGAGAGACAGGAAATATTTAAGGAACTGAAGCAGAGCTGCGAAAGTCTTTCTGAATTCTTAAAACACGATTTAAGCTAAATGTGTTCTGACCCTCTCTACTCTGAGGACTCAGAACATTTCGATATTTATTTAATCATAAAGTTATTTGTGCCACGTGTCATCTATCAAGGGGCGACAGCTCATATTTACAGTGTAACAGGTTAATGAAACCAGGTCAACTTTACACAGTTACATCAGGTGTCTGCTGGCTTTCACAAACGTTTACAGTGCTTTACAACGCACATGTTGCAGAATCCCACAGATTCGACAGAGTTGGAGTCTTCCTCGTCTTTCGGTCCTTTTGCTTTGCCTCCCTCGACAGAGAATGCTCCAACCACCTTCACACACACACACACACACACACAACAACACAGTGGATATTGGAAGCTGACGAAAACTTTAGTCTCAAAAAAAAAACAAAATCAACAGGATAACGTTTTCCAAATCGTTCCTTTCCAGACTACCTATCATGTCTGGTCGTGACACCCACCTTGCCCGTGGTGGTGTTGATGAGCTTGGCACAGCCGTCCACTGACCCCGTCAGCACCAGAGAGCCGTCCTTGTTGCACGCCAGGCAGGTCAGTGCTCCCTGGTGTCCCTCCTGGCCTGTCAAAAGACACAAGACCAAACATTTCCACAACTTAGAGATGTGTGTCCAAAGTGATAATCAACATATACACATCAGGGCTAATGACCAGACTCACCTTTAACAACGTGGATGGCGTTGCCCTGCTTCAAATCCCACACACGTACTGTCCCATCCTCGTAACCCACCACAGCCCGTTTACCTGTGGACCAAAAAAAATTTCAAATATACACACATATAAAACATATATCTACATATAACACATTACTGGGACTTGATAAATACAGGCCCAGGCTGGCTAAATGGCTTTTAAATGTACTGTTAAATAAATATCCTCGTGACTTTGTGTCTTGTTTTCTCATCTCTCACCATCAGGCAGGACTTTGCCGCTGGTGGCCTGGCACGCAGGACTCAGGAAGGTTTTACAGTCTCCTGCAGGGATCTTCCACATCCACACGCTGCCGTCGTCTGTTCCCGCCAGCAGCACCGGAGCGCAGGGATGCCACTCCAGCCACTGAGGAGGAAGCAGGGCAGACAACCGCAAAGTAACAGCTACTCTACACACTGATTACATCCCTCTAATTTCCACTGCAATTTTCTACCACTAGCAAATGAGCAGATCTTGTAACTATTACAGATTGTGTGCCTTGCTAAATGGCAACTCAGCAGCCCTGGTTGAAGCGAGGGGAGAATGTCTGATCACTCACTCCCACCACCAAACCACAAATTCTTAGCCTGAGCGGTCATCCTCTCTTATTTCCTCATAAATTCCTTCAGCCCCAATAAAAGACCTTACACAAGTGCTTACAGATGCACACAAACTAAACAGACACACAAACACACACTCAGGCTCAAGCAGTGTTTTTGGATTACACTCTCAAACACACACATTCTCTCTGCTGAAGCCCTTTACCTCCAGATCTCCCACTTCGAAGGACCAGATCTCCTCTTTGGTTTCCACTTTCCAAACTTTAATCATGCCGCTCATGTCACCGGATGCCACCAGCGAGGAGTCATGACTGAACACGGCACACGTCACAGAGTCTTTGTGACCTGTGGAAAACAAACGTAATAATTAATCTAAATATGTCAACTTGGGCTTTTACGAGTTGTGACGGTCAAAGCCTTGATGCACATACTCTGTGTGTAAACACAGTCTTCAGTCTGCCATTACCACTCACCCGTGCACTCTAGCAGAACCTCGCCGTCGCTCACCCTCCAAACATAGGCCTTATCATCCTCTCCACCTGTTACAGCCAAGCTGTTTGTCGCAGGATCCAAACTGACGCAAAACACTGAGCCTGGAGACAGGAAGGGAAGAGCAGATCAAACCTCTGACACACTGAAAATGTCTTGACAGCAGCGGCACAAACCGGACGCAGGATTTTACCAGTGTGTTTGGAGAAGGTGAGCTCGCTGTCGTCCTGCTCTGCCTCCGCTTCCATCTCGTCCTCCGTCTCCCAGCCCTCATTGTCATCATCATCTGCGTTTCCAGGATCTTCGAAGTCAACGTCCTCCAAGTCTTCAGCCAAGTCATCTTATAGAGACACAGAGAGAGAGAGAGAGAGAGAGAGAGAAAATTAATCAAGAATGAATGGAAGGTGATGATTACAGGAGCTCTTCAGGTGGCAAACAAGTCACTCAGCTACGCCCCTGAACTTCTCTCAGTTATTTACAGTTCACTTCAGTTGATCTTTTCTGTCTCCTGCTACCAAAAACACATGGTTGTCAAAGGTAAACGTTGCCAAATGTAACCAGAAGAGTTGCGCGCTGTTGCTGTTTCTACCCACCAGGACCAGGCTCCGTTTCGTTCAGGTCGATCACCTCAATAATTTCCTCATCTCCGTGGAGCTCAATCGCATTTTCCTGCGTGTTATCCATGCTGTCAGCAGGCTGCGAGCTAGTGAAACAACCGAAACGGTAGCCGTGCGAGCGGAGCTAGCTAACCCGACTTTAGGCTACGACGCTTTCAGCCACGTAAAGAGTCGAAACGTGAGCAAACCGTTACACTCTCGCTCATTTAGTGTTGTGCGATTAAACATAAACAGTGGACAGACGTCAAAATAACCGACTCCCCATGTTCTCTTCACATGTTGCGGCGGCTGTAGAGACAGACGCATGATAATGACGACAGAAACGTGGCCCCGCCCCCAGCGTTGTTTACTTCTGTGTCCACAAGATGGAGGTCTCATACAAAATGAGTCACTGTAAAGGGGGTTTAGAAAAGACTGTACGACCACTGTTATGTATGTTTAGATAGTTGGAGCTGATCTCTAAGGATGATCCACTGCTGTCTCACACTAAACTAATATGGTTTTATAAGGGTTCTCTATGAGCCTTTCATTTTCTGGGTCTAACACAAAACCTGCTGCTGTTTACTTAGTGGTGCAAGAAGAGATCAAAAATATTATTATATAATATTATTATTATAGCTGTAACTATTGAATATTTGGCTGTGCTTGTTTGCTCATATATATTTATTTACCTTTTATTTTTATTATATTATCTCTTCAGTTAATGGGAAAGAAGCATCGTTTACCACTTACTTTATTTTCTTGTCTCTCAGTGTGTAATTGTTCTCCTCAAGGCGTCATGGTAGAAAAAAGAACAGTCAGCAGCATCACACAGATTTTTTTTGTGCTGTTCTATTATGGTATTTTCTCCAGGAAGCAGAAGTCCTTGCATGTGCAAAATTGTCTTGGCCACTTACTCTCTCTTAAAATATAATGGTGAGTTCCTCATTGTGTGACTGTAATGCGTTCCTTTCTGTCTGATTGTGATCATTCCCCTCTCTTACAACGTGATTATGTTCTGCTCTGTCTTATTAGAACAGCTGTTTGAAGTCATTCCCTTTCACTCATTCATTCCCCACATGATTAACACTCATGCTCATTTCTCTGTAGTGAGCATTAAGCTGAATCAGCTCAGACACTTGAATGAATCATCGTCATTCTGCTTCACCAACTGATGGGTGTAGTGTCACGAAACTGTAATTTGCACGTCTGTAGTTGTAGGGGTGAAGGTGAAGCAACACACTGTGGTATTTTAAACTTAAAATAGTGTGCATGCTATCGACACTTTCCATTTTCATTCAATTGTGGGGATTATTGAGGCCACTGCACCTAAAGTACATTGAATAGCAGAAAGTAAATATAAGGCAAGGTAGCAAGTACAGAGAGATTTCATACACAGCTTGTGGTATATTTTCTAGTGCTGTACTTTATTTTAATGGAATTTTGGTGGATCTACTTTTGTTTAAGTCAAGAATAAGAGGGCCAACTTTCAATTCTTCATGTTTTGACCAACAGTGTCCTTGAGCAAATTATACAATAAACAATGAATCTCTGTCATTCCAAGGATGCTGAGCCTGACCTATGACCTCTGTGTGCAGGGGAAATGAGAGGAAAAGGCACAGATCTGACAGTCTATACCCAGTTGTTCATAACTATATATGTTCCTTAGACTGCAGTAAATCACTGGGATAACATAACAAGCAAAGCAGGGCTCCATTTTAAAAGTAGCTCTCTTTTCTTTCTTTACTCCTCCATCAAACATTCCCTGGCCAGAGATATTTTATGAACACTTAACACAGTTTGTCTACTTCAGGTTTTTTGGTTGGGGTTTTATGTCTCTTGCTATATGCTGCTGGCAGGGCTCACGGACTGCATGCCCAAATAAGTTTTACTGGCTGCCGGGGCCCTCCATTTCAAACCTTCCCTGGAAAAATACAACCATCTCATGATGTGGTGAGATGTGGAAACATCAGGGTGTACGTTATTTAGACATTTTAAATCTGCAGTGAGTGAGAGATTTATAAACTCTCCGTTCGGTTATGAGTAACGCTGGAAGAGGCTCTTGAACTTTAACACTGGAAAGTTAGATGACATTAGTTACGACGCTGGTTACAGCCGCTTTATTTCATCAATCTATTTGTGAAGTTCATCGTTTTTTCTGGCCGTTGTTCCAGCAAAGGGCTTCATTCAACTCCTATCCACATAAGTTAAAAGTCTCTAACATTGTCGGATTAATTTGGGCGTATTAATCATGTTTTGGGACATTTTTACTACAGTGGGTTGCAGTTGATTTTGAAGGATGATACAAATACTGATCCAAGAGCTGATATTTTCCCATGTAATTAAATTAATTCATTTTCATACCAAAACATGGCAAGCAGTCACTGTTTTCCTCAGAAAAAGCTTTTCAAACAGCAGTTAGAGCATCATGAGACACTCAAAGTCTCCATTAAAACCCAGACTTAGGAAATTCTTGTAGGCTTAGCAGCTCCTTAAGGCAACATGGTCCATAAATAAAATCCAGAAAATGTCTCCAGAAATACAAATAAAAACTGACTGGTCACATCAGACATTGACAACATGACTGAATAACGAATGAGAAGGTGGTTTAATCCTAGTCAGGATCATAGACTGCATTTACAGTCTCTGGTCCTGACAAAGAGAAAAAACCATATATGTAACAGAGACCATGAGCTGGTCTGACACCCCCCCCCCCCCCAGCTCGTGATTCTAGTCCTCTGAGCAACCACGAAATGCAATGAAACATCAATCATGGCAGAAAGGAAGTTATTTCACTGCTTTCAGTTGTTCACTTTGTGTTTTCCTCTGTTCTTAGAAAATCTTGTGAGGTTATGAGCAGGCGTTCCATAAGATTTAGTTCACAGATTATCTGGATGAGCGGTCCCATCAGCAGTGGTGGGAAGTACTACATAGTTAATTTTCAGATTAAGCTTTTATGTAAAAAAAAAAAACAAAACATATGATATGATTATAAAATACAAACATAGAAAAATGCTCCCTAACCTACATTTTGAAATGATGGGAATGATGCCTTTGGGTGTAGCAGCATGCTGGAGGATTGTTGAGCACTGGTGGAGGTTTTCTTGCTCCGGGTGCTTTCTAGCATGGTTTTGTCTTCTGAATCTGCCTATTTTTACCCAGATGCTCTGGAGCAGCACATTGGGTGGGCTTCTCTCTGCCGTCATCAGGACAGCAGAGACCAGGGGCGACCCGTCATAACAACGTTTCTCGGTTTATCGCTCCTGCAAGCTGGTTTATGTCTGAAAAGCAGGACGCTCTGGGGTGCTGTTACTTTATAGGCACACACACATGGAAACACATGCTCTGCCTGTCCAGGACATGGAGGCATATTCATCTACTTTGTGTGTGTGTGTGTGTGTGTGTGTGCACCTTTACACACTCATGCACGCACACACAAACAGTATCAGTAATAAGGCCTGGGAGCTGTTGCTGTGTGAGAGGTAATTACTCCATGCAGCTCAGCGAGGCTTTGATGGAAAGTTTTAGACTAACTGGCTCGACTGTAAGAAGCCTTGACTCTGCTTCTTTTTAACAAGAACTCTTTATGGCTCCTTTCTGCTCTCCTTTCTCTCTTAAACACTCCAGTTTCACGGCATCCTGGAAAGATTTAATGTCTCGTTTTTAAATGAAAGCAAGCTAATGTTCAGGAAAAGGGCTTCATTCACACAGTCCCATCGATTTATGTTGGGGGCTGTTATTGCACCGTCCCATCACATGCTGTCAGATGCTCTGTGAGATGTTTAGAAATGTTTCTTTATGATGCTGAGGTCTGCCTGCTTCGTCTGCACGCTGCGCCTGACTCATGTGGGACCGTGCTGGGTGAGACGACGGCTTCCCTTCTCAAACCACTAACAGCCAGTTGTGTGTGTATTGCAAGTGGTCTGGTCCACAGCCTGCGTGTGATGTGTCTGCTGTGGTAGCTGAACGGTACTTTGGACAGGCCCTACACCCTCGCCTGTTGACTTTCTAGCCTGATTGCTGCTCCTCTTCCAGCCGCTGGCCAAAAACATGGTATATTTTTAGAACATCATTACTCAGGATCTGTGTTTTTAGCCAGAACCATGTAAGGTACTTTGGTACAGATGCTTTTAAAGGCGTCATGCTCCAAATAAGAGGACTCACAGAAACCCAGGCTGGATATAAGCCTGAAGTGGAACGAGGTGATAGTTACTCCCCTGGATGCAAAATAGTTAAACTAACATAATCAGCGATTTGGCAACCCGAGTGTGATGTTCACTGAATTGCAAATGTGCTGCTCTGGGCAATATAAGCCAATCTAATCCCTGCTTTGACATCACTGCTCTGGACACACTCACTCACACATACACACACATACACATTTGAGTGTTTTATGCATGTGTGCGTCAGCAAAAGCCCATAGACAAACAATACAGATGCAGATGTCCAAGAGCAATTTGTGCTCCCTGACAGCACAAGTAGAAACTCTGTGCTTTTGTTCAGACTGTGTGAGACGGTCTTGTCTTTGTGAAAGTGATGAGAGAATTGTTTGGTATTTCTCAGTTTGCAACTTATCTGCAAAGATAATTAACATAAGTTTTCCTTTTCTTTAGCTTTAGTTTGCATTTAGTTACAGTCTTAGTTTTATTATTTCTGGGACAAACTAAACCAAAATGAACAGTGGTATACCCCTTTAAATTATTTAAAAATGAATGGATGTGGCTCAGCATGTAAACAGAGTGAATTTAAAGGGAGCCCATGTCCCCTCAGAAATGTATTTTATGTCTGCATTCATTTACAGCATATACGATGGAGGAAGGTCTGCAGTTATACAGCTCTGAGGTTTTATCCCTAAAGAGCTTACTCAAGCACAACAACATCAGAGATGCCTCCAAGACAGACCGCCTTACGTAACGATACTCCGTAGCTCATCCACAAAAATTATAATCCTCTGTTGCTATGGATACGGCTGTCCCAACTGGCTTCCCTTGTACTCCAAAAGAGGAGGGACCTTGATTAATAAGTGAATGCAAGTTGTATCCAAGCAGCACAAAGATGTGACTAAGTTAAAAAAAGAGGTGCCATTAATGATGGTGGTGATAGTGACAGAGGGAAGGTCAGGGCTCATGAGAGTGGTTAAGCATCTGCCCTGCTGAAGTGCCCTTGAGCAAGATGAGGAATTGCTAGTGGACCCTGACTTCTGATCTCTCTGTGGAGGAGGGTTAGTGAAAAGATGGTATTAACCTTCACAAAGCAGATACTTAGGGTAATGAGTCAAATTAGCTACATGTAATGAATAAAGGGGGAAAGTAATATTTTCCCTTCAGCTATCAAAATACCCCACATGATGCTGAAGACGAACTTATGTTTTAGTGTCTGAAGAAATTTAAATGTAGGCGTTGATGTAATGCTGATTGTCAGAGCTTTTTTTCCTTTGCTGAACGGCAGCCTGGCATAAATCTGGGCAGTGGTGAAGTTCAGTCATGTTTCAGCAGCTTCTACTCCTTGGTGTGTTGAATCTAATCCTTCAAAACTTTCACTGCGAACTTCTCTGAGCCGTCAGAGGAGCCTGGGGCGGTATGAGAGGAACCAGAGAGTGTAACTTCATAGAAGAGCTGTGTAGTTTACCTGCACTTGGCGAATAATAACACTGTCTCTTCTATAACCTCTATAGAAGCTGGTTAGCATATTACAGTAATCAAGTCAGCTAAATCAGGCAGTGGTGCTGCAGTTTTGCCTGTGGGTGGCTGCCGAGATGCAAATCAAATATAAAGTAATGGAAATAAAAGCATATTGGATTAGAGAAGGCAGCGGGGAAGGCGTTTCATGTTGCAATGAGCAAGAATTGGATAAAAACGTTTGTTTCATTTTGCCACTACTGGTTATGGAAAATGTTGAATAATGGAAGGAAGATTAGTAATGCTGCAACAGATCTCAGGCAGCAAGCTTCTTTCTGTCACTGATAATCACAACACGAATGCTGCACTAACACAGTATGAAATGTGCAAAACGTATTTATATTAATGATTAATGACGTAATTATTTTGTTGTTTGGCTTGATTTGCTCTTTCCCACTGCACATGAATTCACATATATAGATTACTATCTGTTTTTTTCAAACTTGTTTATAAAATCGATGGATGAAACTGATACAATAATCAATTTTAAGGCACAAAGAACAGCCGTAAATTCTGGCAACACCCCCAGCAGATAAAGCTATCATAAATTAGTATAAGGTTATAAGAAACACACCACTGAAATACACCTAAACTGTAAATGATTATGAAACGAAAAGATTATTAATAGGTTCCTCTACTAACTTCTGAATAATGCAGACACACTAAACATTGGAATAAATATATCAGGGATATTATTAAGGATAAAAACACCAAAAGTTGGTATAAAGTTATAATTACCGACACAAAAAAAGTAGGATTATTTTAGAGCTAAAATCCAGTAACTTAGGATAAATGTCTAACCTAATAATGATAAATAAAATTGCAGGAAATGTTTAATAAAAGATCATTATTATGCACCACAGATGTAAAGCGCCATTAATCAGGATAAAGTTATTAGAAAAATAAATAACTACAGCACCAGATACTCGTGAACTGCATGTTGGAACATTACAGTGATATTTCTTACAATGCAGGACACGCCCAGAGACTTTTTTTTCCCCCTTATTAATGACACAGCCATAATCACAACCTTTCATCCAGCCCTCCACATATGCACACATTTCCCACTCGCAGATCATCACATTTTCATCAGGCTGACCCCGCCTCTGGTGAGTGCAGGGGCGCTCCATGTGACGCTGGGGCTGGAACAAAAATCCAGTATGGCGGAATCTGTCAGGAGATGATTTTTTTTTCGTCCCCCACTTGCGCTGAGGAAAAAAAGAAAAGAAAAAAAAAGCCCAGAGTCTAACATGGGAGAGGAATAAACGCCCGGTGGGACGCATGTTGGGACGCCTGGCCTGCTCCTGGCCCGTGTAGGTGAGCCGCTGGTGTGTTTGGGTCCTCTCGGGATGAGTGTGTAGCCGAGCTGCGCCGCTTTGATGTTGATATTCAGGCAGGGATGCGATGCACAGACAGGATTCATCAAAACAATGTCCGGCTGAAGTTTCCACTCCGCTCCGCGTCGGCTTCCCGGTTATTATGATGGGTTTTTTTTTTTTTTTTTTTTTAAACTTCTGAACCAGAATCACATCTGAATCTGGTAGGACTGGTTTCACATCTTAAAACCATTCAGCAGGATAATTTTCCATACGGTTTGTTGCACTGTAGCGGGCGGGAAGAGTGTAGGCAATGAGGGGGGAATGGACAGGCGATGTTTATTATGCCGATTGTTGCTGAGCTATTTTTAGTGCACGGCCGAGCCCTAGGCTTTAATGCCACATACACTGTGCCAGCACGCCTCTGTCGCCTTATAGACGTGTTATTAGCGAGAGAAGTGTGTAAAATGAAGGTATAGGCCTGCTAAAGTGTGTGTTTGACTGTGTGTGTGTGTGTGAATGGCTTGGGATGGGCGGTGGTAATTCTCTGCATGCGTCAATCTTTTTTTTTTTTTTTTGTGAATGGGGGCGTACGGGTTGTTGGAGCCGTTAAAGCAACATGAAAGCAGCATATTACTGCTGCTTTAAAGTGTCGCAAGGCTCACGAAACGGTTTGTGGCAGCAGATATTTGTCAGAAATGGGGAATGTTTGTCGTTAGTTGTGTGAAGGAGCTCTGAGTTTGGGCTGGAGTGCAGGGTTAGGCTAACTGAGTGTACCCACCTTTTCTGTGACAGCAGCTAGTGTTTTAATTAATGCAAGTTTCATGCTAATTGGATGTTAATTGATGCTCCTGTGGAGGAATACAGCTATCTGTGCTAATTTTGGTTTCATTTGCCAGCACAGTTCTGGTTTGAACCCGTTTTCCATGTCTGTGTTATTATTATTTCTTCACTTTGGGCTTCAGGGCTTGTCTCCCCAGATCTGTCACCCTGCATCAAGCAGGCTCATTTTAGGGACAATGGCCTCGGACACACACGCAGACACACACACGAATACCCCTCCCGAGACAGATGAGATGCCCTGGGAGAATGGTGTTGCATGAAGCCCCCCCCAGAGTGTCAGCTACTCCCCGTGACACACACGTCCGTACCCCCCCACCCCTCCTTGCCTTGCTTTTCCATCACAAAGCGCAAGAGTGCGTGCACTGTGCAGTGACCGACTTTTTTTGGGGCAATTTGTCCTGCGGCTGCACTGTCTGGCCCTCTTGTCTTGAGACCAACCCCCCCCCCCCTAAATGCACACACACACATACATGCATCAGTCCTGCTTCTGAGGACCTCTGAGACCTCTGCCAACACACACACAAGGATGTGAACATGCATGTTACCCCCCCACCCTCCATGCCTCCACCATCGCCCCCTCACCCACCTTGCCCTCGGGCAGTTTTACCCCTTCTATTTGTGGTGGTAAAGTCGACTTGATGCTCGCGGCTCGAGCCGTGATTACATCTGACACTCCTGCTCCAGGCTCGAGGAATTCAGGCTGCTGTCTGAAAACAAAGAAAAGAACAATCTTTTATTTTCAGACACAACAAAAAGACCAATCAGCTACTTCCAAAAAACAAAGGAAAGAGCATTATTCCTAAAACAAGTAGAAGAACCTGATCACGAAGCTGATGGGGAGTGTTCCCCCAATTTCTGCAGTGAAACTAATACATCTTACTTTTTCCATATTATTTCTTAATCTTGGAGCGCCGTACTCAAAAAGAAACTGTGTCCTGGACAAGCAATTTATTGCCCGATTGGTTTTCAGCTTCTTGCAGTGTAAGCATGAGGTCGAACTTGAGGTCGTATTGAGTTTTCAACGGTGGTCTTGGATCTGCATGGCAACAGTATTTTACCGGGTACATTTAAAGAAGCAGGATTCTATAAATGGCCAGATCTTTGATTTTTAAATTATTTATATCTTCTGTTTATCTGCTCGCCCACAAGGATTACTCTCGAACAAAAAACTTTATGCCTCATTTACTCCTGGTTGCAGCTAACTGCATCAACGGTTGCTTCTACCGTCCTGAGTGGATGTTACAGAGAAATATCCAATCACCTTGTTTGACCGGCTTGGAGATGATCTGTCACACACCGAACACACAAACCTTTGTCCAAACACTGCAGTTTTGGCCCTTGGCCTTGGTAAGCTAGGTTGTATTTTAAGTGTAGCTGTTAAATCACTTCTTATTTTAAGTGACTCACGTCTTACATGATAGGAAACTGGATTTCTTTATGTTTCGGATTGTTCATCTCACAAAATCAAACCTATAAAGACAATTTTTTAAGGTGCTGCTTAAGTGACTAATCAAGAAAATACAATAGATTGTTTAAAATTGAAATGTAATTGCAATTACAGATGGCCAAACCATATCAGCATTATACTATAAGTGAAATCCAAGACTTCAGTCAACAGTTGTCATCTCCAAATTAGTGTCACTGAAAAATCAATACCAGAAATGACTGGAAAACGAGCTGTGTGTGAGAGATGTCAATAGGGATGCACCTATTCAGCTTCTCCTCTGCAGATACAGATTCTGATCCCTCAGCTCGTATAGTGATGCAGCCTGCAGTGCCCTCTCTCTCTCACAGATTTGAAATCTATAGGCCTCATTGCATGAAATGGAACCAGTGTGAATAAAAACCTTCAAATATCAGATGAAAACTGCTAATACTGCAACATAGAGATGTTATTTTTGAAGGAAAAGTAGTGAAATGTTCCTTTTTATCCTCTCTGTTAGGTTGGTACCGGTGCTAGACATCGAGCTGCTGCTCTGATTGGAGTAACCAAATCAAAAGACCCATGGGGATTGGCTGCTGCTGCTGGACGTCTGCTTCCTGTTTCCAGCTTTGAGGGATTCTTGAGGGACCTGTCCTGAGTGTTTGATCAGCCTGAACACACACACACACACACACACACACACTCCCAGACATCCTCAGTTTTGGCAGAACACGGCCTCCTGATTACCACCCTGTAAATCACATCTGCTCTTGCACAAACACAAACACCGAGCCAGGCGCTCGCTTGCCGTACGGTGTGGACGCCCACCTGATCGACCTGTCAGCGATGACGTCACACAGCCACCAAGGTACAACATCACAATTTGACTAAACAGCTTTTTTTGGGTAATTTCAAGTCTTATGTGACCATAAACAGCAAAGTTAGACCAAAACATGCAGCTGATTCTCTTTTATCAAAACAAATTTCTCAATCCACAATTAAATTAGATTTTCCTTTTTTACTTCGTACAAGCCTAACATGGCTTAAATTCTGTGGGAAACTTTAAATACTAGTGAAGCGAATGTTGTTGAATGTGGTCTTAAAATCTTTGGTTGTTATTTTTACTTTAGTGCTGTCATACCAGTGCAGGATAAAAAAAAATATGAGATTCTGTAAAAAAAAACCAAAAAACTTTCTTGTAAGGATTGTGGTTTTAAATGTAACATAAAGGCAGTAGGTGAGGTTTTGTAGCATCTTCTCTGCCTCTGCACTGAAGACACAGTGATCCATCACTGCAGCTGAAACACGCAATAAATCTTCAATTAAATTTGTAACTATCCTGTGGGGTAATGAGAATTTAGCTCCTCGGTACAGTCACATTAAGGGAAATCTCTCTGCTGTTACAACTGCCACATTGATATATGTGAACATTTTGATTAGGAACACAGACAGATTGCAGCTCACTAAAATGCAATAAAACATTTTAATCTGGTCTTATGGCTGTTAATTTGCTTCAATATGAATGAGCTCCAGAGGGCGAGAGAAAAAGTCCATAACACGGGCTCATTAAGAGAGTCTACTTTCCTCTTTGACACCTAATCAAGCTCAGTTTAGAAGCTTTGGCTTGTGTTTTAGTGAGCTGATAAATAATTTGGTAAGCAGCCGGCAGATGAAAAGGTTAGCTTCCTCTCCTGGCCGGTGTGGTACCTGACAGTGTCGACCGTGTTTGGTGTGTACACCTGGGAGTGTGTGCACTATAAATACCACCGCTAAGGTAACCACCGGGCCCCAAGGGATGTGAACGAGCTGGGGCCCTCAGCCCTGACACGTCTGAACACACCAAAGAGGGTAGTGGGGATACATATCACTCTGGTGCACACGATTATGTATGAACGTTGTCACCTCCCAGAGATGACAACTTGCCGTGGTGTCAACTCACTTTCCTCGTCCCCAAGTGGGGTCAAGCGCATTATATAGTTAGATCGACCTCGGATTAGTGCGGCTCAGCAGTTATCATTAGACGGCCCTTTCTAATTCCTCCGCACCTTCGCTCATCTCCGTTACAGCCAGGAAAATGAATGTCCCGCTAATCCTCAGAGACGATTTAAACAGTGATATCTGCTAACATCTGCAGAGTAACATTTTAAATAGTCTAAGATGTGTTCAACACCTGGAAATAAGTGATAATGTACAGTAAAGTATGAGCGTGATGTTCTCAGGTTTCCATTAAATTTCCACTCATTTGTCTGGAGCCTAGAAAAAAGTCATTCCCACTCTCATAGTTCTCTCCTAACTTGTTTTTAAATTTATTTTGTGAGAAATTCAAATAAATATTTAGTTGATATCCAATATTATTGTTTATAAAGTCTTTATAAAATCTTATGACATCTAAAATGAAGTGTCCTAATTAGTTTCCACGCTCTTTTTTTAATTTGTATGTTTTTAGAAATTAGAATTAGAATTAAAAAATATCCATCCAGACTCTCACAGTTCTCTCCTAATTTGTTTTTGAGCTCGTTTTGTGTTAAATTTTTTACAAATATTTTATACACGAACAGTCCACAAGCTTTGTAAAAGTCTTATGATTTTCAAATTCAAGACTGTAAATTTGTTTCTTGGCCTTTTTTGTGATTTATAAGTGAAGTTTTTCAAAATATCTTAAAAATGAAATCTCAGCAGTCGCACAGACTCTCTGTCTTTTCCCTAATTTCTTTCTGAGCTCATTAATCATAAATATTGTGATTAAGAGTCTTTTAAAGGCTTTGAAAAGTCCTAAAATCGAGTTATGATATGCTGTGTGTATAGGCTGTGAAGACAGTTAGATGAAGTCGTTATCTTACTGGATTCTATAAAGGGAAACATATTTTTAAAAAAAGGTCAAAACTGAAACTGCAGATGCTGAAATATCCTGAACTCTTGTGCTTAGTACGGGTCAAGCTCCAAAAACACTGGATTCTATTTTTCCCATGACGCAACTCACGAGGATCGGATCGTTCATTAGAAGAGTAAACTGAACTTCATGTGTAAAAAGCCTCTCGAAGCAGGAAGTTAAAGCTGTCACACAGACTCATACTGTGTTTTTACAGGCCGATAATTGCTTTTACTCTCTATAAGGTGAAATGATACCTCTGTCATTATTTTATCACAATATGATTCCGTTGGAAGAAGACAAACAGGGAATCACTGAATCACTGCCCAGCACTGATCCCAGCCAAGGCAGGAAACTTCACTCTTTTCTGGCCAGTGGCTGCAGCAGCTGATATACCAGATAAACTAAGCAGCTCCTGTCAAAATATAATAAGATTTAGCCGTTTTTAATTTCCCACCCTGCCTTCCACAGTTTGCTTTTCACTGAAGGGCCAAACAGAGCGAACCCAGGATCCCAAACCCCGACGTTAACTCACCTCTCACCAAAACAAAAATAGCTGTGAACTTTTTGTGTGAGTCCAGGAGTGACTGTTCATACCTGCAGCTGCTGTTTCTCTCTGTCTCGTTTGCCTCTGAAAAGCCTTCAGAGGAGACAGTCTCGGTCCTCAGAGTGCTGCCAAGTGTGGGCGTCAATTTAAGGTGTTGCTTCTCCTGTTTGAATGACAGCTCAGAGACACTCTCGTTGGATGTCGGTGCACAGAGAGAGAGACAGACACAACAGCCAGCCAAGACACATTTAAAGACATGAAAGGTGAAAGTGTGCAACATTCTGGCCTTGTGGCTCTTGTCAGGCTTGTCCTGTGGCTTCTGTTTTTACTGAATGGTTTATGGCTTACACAAGTGGGGATGTGCAGGGTGAGGAATTTGTTCTGTTTTCTGAGATGCAGAAGTTTGATTTCTTTGTCATAATTGTACTTTTGAGAAATTGATGCGAGGAAATTGATCCTGTGGCTTCAGGTTGCATCAGGGTTGTCTGCTTCTGCCGCTGTTAAATTGAATTAGCTTTACATTGAGTGCAATCAGGCAGCACTGGCTTCGTTCTCAGGGTGAACAATGAGACTTTCAGAGCTGCAGCTTTGTTGTGCTCTTGTATTTGCAGTGTGATCCAACTTTTCCAACAGATTGTGTGCGTCCGTGCTCACCCTTATGCAGCAGCTCTGGCGGGTGTTTGCGAGCGTGCCTGTGTGCTTGTGTGCCATTTTTGTAATCTGTAAATGAGCTTAGTAGCACGCATGTTTTTGATCCAGGACTTACTCATTTTCTTTATTACAGCAGCAGTGGGATTTTTAGATTAAATATCATTTATCATAAATCTCTTCCTAGAAAAGTGAAATGTAAAACGCTTTGTCGGGGTTTATATTTCCCAGAACAAAAGGGGGTCAGGCTGATAAGGCCTTCACATCAGTCTTTTTGCAGGCATATCTGCAAACAGGCTGGAGTGTTTGCACAGGAGTGATTACTCTGTGTACCGAGAGCTTTAGCACATTATCTGTCGACATTTATTTTACACTTGTGCTTAGCAGTGAGTTAACATGTTGATCAGGGCGGTTTCTGTAAATGTCAAGCTCAGGATGATTTGCATTTAGGCAGTTAGGCAAAATACGGAGTATACAGAGTATTTTAGGCAAAATACGGAGCCTGCGTGAGTAAAAACTCACGCAGGCTGCGGCACGCACACAGATTTGAATCACAAGCCTGATAGTTAACCAGCGCCACATGCTTGCCAAAAAATTTAGGCTACCTCTCAGAAAACAATTACAATTTTGAAAATGTTTTCATTTATTTTAAGAGAAAAATCTCTGCAGGTTAGAGGCCAATCAGCACATTTGTTTACCTTTCTTTGGTTACCGCCCTGGTGAACTTTGTTTTGGGTGGAAGCACAAATGACTAACTTACAGCAAAATAATTTAAAGCCGGTATCTTTAGTCAATGAATGATTGTCTGTGGTTTGTGATTCATCTGTTTCTTAGAAATACCTCAACTCAGGGTTCATCTTGAGGTATTGGTGTCTTTCTCGTGATTTTCTGGGGTACGTTTGAGGTTGTGGTCTCTTGTTCCTGGTGGCAATCTTGGTTTCCCCCGATCAGATAGGGAGTGAGACTGAAAGGAAACCATGTTTCTGTGGGTTTAGACCACACTCAGATCTTAACCCAGCTGAGCACGTATGGGAGGTTTCAGAGCAACATATCTCAACCAACTCGAGCAACAATTTGACCACATTTTCTTCACGGGTCGATTGCATTGACGACTTGCCTTGATTGCCACTTCAGAGAAAATAAACGTAATTTTCAAGCGGTTTGTCTTGGACATCAAAGTCACTGCTCTAAGGAAATACAAAGAAAGGACAGCATAGGACTGATTGGACACTATTATACGTCCAGAGCAGTTAGTATTAGAGATGCACCGATGTGGAAGTTCAGGGTCAATAACAATAACCAATGATTATCTGTTTGTTTTGGTCAGAAATTTTTATTTTTTCCAATACAGCACCGATAAAAAATAAAATAAAATACATTTATTACCATAAACTTATTTTAATAACCTTATATTAACTAATAAACACCAGATGAGACCTAATCTCCTTACAGACAAGTAAACCGACCTCCACTGTTAGAAAGGGTGCAGGCCTTACCTTACATTAAAGGAAGAGTTGGTATTAATGGTTCGCGTTTGCAGGGAAAGAACAGGCTTAAATCCAGAAGACAGTAAGTAAATTATTTTATTTTCAGCGTCGTTATTTCACCATCTTTCTGTGAATAATTGGTCCATATTCATCAGTCCTGTCAGTGCTTTACCACCATTACGAACCAAGTAGAAACGCACCTCACCCCAAAGGCTTCTCTGTGAGCGTGAAGCAGGCAGCATGAGCTGTGGGTGAAAATGAACACGTACGTTCAAAGACAGCAGCCAGCTTCCTCAGGTGTTACAGTGTCTTATTAAAGATGGAAGGTGATGCCACTCGCTGGCAAAGATTTGTTTTTGTCTTAGTCAGAAGTGCAGCGGCTTTCCAGGAAAGTCTGCAGTGTTTACCACTGGAGCAAGAACTGGGTCTGCACATGAGTCATCCACACGCACACACACACAGGCCAGCAAGTGGTTAGTAAGTAAGTGCCAGGTACAGTAAGTAATTATTTGTGAATGAGAGGTTTGAACTTAACATTGTTATATGCAAAAATTAAAAATTAACACATTCCACGAACACTATCAAAAGCACGCATACAGCAGGATATATACTGTGTTCAGGTTACACTTTTATTGCTTTATTTTGCAGGGTCTGTGTGGGCGTGAGCACCTTTTATGGCTCCGGTGAACTTGACACAGTGCTCCTTTCCTCGAAGGCTCAGCTGTATCTAGGTTACAAGCGCAACAGTTTCTATATAGCCGTGAAACACAACTAAAAACGGTGAGGGAAATAAAAAGAAAGTAAAATAAACACTAATGATTAGGGTCAGTAGATTGCATTGTTTTGGCTGGTACCCAGGATTAGATAAATCACATTGCCTCAGACACCTGTAGATTTGTTGCTTTGCATAGTTTATGCAGCATGCAAAGCAACAAAAACAGTATGTCTTATACAAACTTGTCAAGTTTTGTTTGGATTAGTCAGGATTAGATTTATGGACACGGGTTAAGAGGAAATACCATCGCTTTAAGAGCGTATACGGTTCTGTTTGAACGCTTGACAGTTTGCGTGCTGCTTCTTTACTTTGTTGGCTTTTAGAAACAAACAAAGCCAAACTATCTTTAAAGGCGCTGCTGTCCTAAGTTAACAGATCGACAGGATGAGGTGACACTAAAGCTTTTTGTTTCCTGGTGGTGCCTTCTCAGTTCTTCCTGAGTGTGTCAGGTGATTGACGGTGAGTGGAGCATAACGTGATATGACACTTGTCTTTGTGTGTGTAACTGTGAGTGCACTTTTACGATCTGATCAGTTGGGAGTTCTGGCAGAGATGGCGAGGGACTGCTGCTGACGTAAACTCTACTACAGAAGCTAGTGACACACACATGCATATACCCTGGTGTAGGGTTGCTCCCCTTGCTGGTGTGGGAAAGTTGACTCGAGGGACACATAACGCTTGTACAGTAGAAGCATGCATGTGGTTGACAAATACACACAGTTTTTCACTGATGTCACCTTTAAGAAGTGCGTCCCTGGGGTGTCCCTCTTGGATTGAAGTCTCTGCTGCTGGTGTGTTGTCCCTGCTTGTCCTCCTGGTCCTATCTGAAGTGTTGATAAAGGCAGTTTCTAGTTTTCTCTCCCTGGGTCTCATACTTTCAAAGTAATTGTCATCGTGACCAAAAAACTAATCTTGTGGGTTTAATAGGGCAGGCAATATCACGCTGTTGCAGACAGTCTTATATTTACCTTCATTATAAATGATAGAGACAGAAAAACATTTCCCCTCAGGGATGCGTTTTTTGACACATTAATTTTCCATTCACGTCTTCTCCCCGTCACTATTTTGGATTGTCATTTTTGTCAGCCGGCAGCTTTGGATGCTAATCTCTCCACAATAATTTGATGGCCCAGTTTTTGCCTCATATGAACCATCTTTGGGTCTCACCCCTGTCTTTGATAAACACTGCAGTACAGTACGCACACAGATCTCTGGATAGCTGTAAGTCTATATTATAGATTTGTTTTTTATTACACCTGCCAGATACTATTAACGGGGTGGCAGTGGCATAAAGATTTACAGGCTGGGACTGGAACATCACTGGCTTTCTTACTGGCTGGTGATTGAGAAGCACGTTCCCTTCCCCCAGTAAGAGAACATGAGGAAGCTGAGGTGCCCTTGAGCAAGACACATAATTCATAAGTGGTCCAGTAGAGCTGCCTCAGTAAGGCTGTGGTTTCCCTGAGTATATGTCAGATATATAAAGAGATATATATATAGGAGAGCTGAAAAACTTCCTAATCAGTCATCTTCTCAAAAGTTTAAAATAAAGTAAAATCTTCTCTGCAGCAATTGCCTATAGAGATATGAATAAAAGGAAAGTGTATAGATGGCTTATGCATTAAATTTACATTTCTCTCATCCTATTTTCCATTCTAGACCCATTCAGTGACCCCTTTTCATCCTCTTCTCCAAATGCACGTAATCACACATCACACTACTTAAATCCAGGGGTGAAGGGGTTAAAAGCTTTCGCTGCAATAAAGAGGGCCCGGCTTATCCCTGGGTCTATTTTTAGAAACACACACACACAAGATATGCGCACGTGCATGCATGGCGAACAAACAATCATTATTTTTGGTCTCCCGTGTTGATTCTCCTCTTTACAACTGAGCAGTTTGTTGCTGTATGTCGTGCAACTAAAAATGGAGCACGGGACGAGTGCATGCATGACACAACCGCTGCCTCTTTTGTGCGGCGGCCATTGTGATATGAGCATGAGCCTCATCAAGGGTAATTTCAAGCCTTATTGTCACGTTTGTCTGCTGTCCACTTGTGCTGACATGTTGTTTCTATCCTACAGAACCAAATTATGAAATTGTGGCAGATTGCAAAATGCGCTTCAGCGGCGTGTTCCCACAGTGCCGCACCCTCCCTCCCTTGCTGAACCCGGTGAACATACATGAGGTTCCTGCCAGCCAGACACTTTGTTAGCTCTGACCTCACATGTGCCTCCAACTTTGCTGAACATGACTAACAGTCCATCCCAGAACAAAACCAGGGGGTCTCTTGTGCAAAGACTGACCGCCTTCGTGCGTGAGCTCTGCTTTGTCCCTGTGCAGACGGGGTGCAGCACCCACCTTGTCTCGCTGCACCCATCCCCCTTCCAAAAAGCGCCTAATCATGGCCTCATACCGGGTGAATGCATTAGAAAAACTGTTTTAATTGGTAGTAGGACAGAAACAGCAGGGAGGGAACATGAGCTAATGAAAGGAATGGGACGCATCTTTTGTCCCTGTATCTTTTGTATCGTCCCAGCCGAGAAACTGGATACACTGTGTTCTGCCAACAAGCTGTCAGCGGCAATTACGGTTTACACCGCCGCCTCAGAGCCCTATCCTTGTGCCTTTTGACATGGTGCTCCACAGTGCTTGAAACAAAGCATGGATGTCTGTCCTGGGCATCAAGGAAATGCTACCGATATGTAAGTGGATCAAAGTATGATCTTTGCTGGGACTTGAAACATACGAACTCTTGACAAAGTCAAGAAAAATACAACAAATATTAAAATGGTGCACCTGTTACTCTGTGGGCATAGTAGCTGCAGAGCAACTGTCATCTCACATATTGTGGGTGTTTGTTGTTGTAAGGCATTAGGCCCAGCTACTGAGGCTTTACGCTTGCATCACAAATCTCCTAGCAACCAAGTGTAGCACCATCATGGACGTCCATTAAGAACTGACTCTGTGCAAATGATCACTAAGCATATTAAAACCTCTCTGGATAAAGAGATAATGTACATGAAAAGTCGCATGTGCGAGTCATGTCAATAATTTATGCATCTATCCATCTCCTATATATTATTATATAATATTGCTAGACTGGGTCACTGCAGGAGGCTGCAATCTATCCCAGAAGTCAGGGAAACATCCTCCACAGCTCTGCTTTTATGTTTAGAATGAAAATCTCTGCCGCTGATGCTCAAGAGCTTTGGCCTTCTAATATGGCTGCAAGAAGCGTGTTTTACAACCCTCTCTAAGTTCGATACGTTCCATAGTCACTAGCATCATGCATCATGTTTTGAACTACAATCTTGAAATAATTATTATTTATTTAGACGACAGGAACACACCAGTCAGATGTCTCATTGCCCATGTTGTATTTCAGTTTTACTGTTTGGTCTCACATAAATACAGTAGTGTTATTTTATCAGGGACTAAAGGAATCGGTCCAGGTCGCTGTGGTGGAGTCTGTTTGTTTAAGCGCGATCAAACGAATCAAAGGTGTGTGCAGGTTTTATCCACCTCCAGTTTGCTTTGACCGTCTTCTCCTAATCAAGCCGCATCTTATGCCCATAAATTTGCTGCTTTTTGAACAGTAGTGTTAAACTCGCACTCCTTAAATTATAAATGAGCTAACAAATCACATACAACCCCTATCCAATAGTCACGGTCATATTAAATTCATAAATCTGCGGATTTAACACAGGCGTTACCATCAGTGCTGACACTGAAAAACTAACACTTTGATTCTGGAGCTTTTTCACATGCGTTCTAGTTTTTGTGACTCCAGCATCTCTGCAGTTCCAGTTTTTTGGTCTCTTCACTGGTCTGCTGACCTCATGACCTGGACGTGCAACAGACACGTCACCCAGTCTAATTACCAATTCCCAACTAATTTGTGATTTTATATCAAATGACGGCATTCACCGAGAAGCACAAAGACACCACGCCATATTGCATTACTGCTGCGTTTTTCCGACTCTACCAGTATGAAACGAAGGTCAGATGGTTGTTTCCGACTGTTCACGGGAAGCGTACTGTTGGCGGCTCATGCAGGGGTCACCCATTCTCTTTTATCAGTCACCATGACGTCAGCCGGTGCCCTCGGGAAGCAAATTTGCGACCCAGAGGAAAAGGCTCTTCCAGGAGAGGCGTGTTTGATTAATCGTATTGTTCCTGTCTGGATCACCTTGCTCACTGGAGTCACCCTGGACGAAGCAGCCAGAAGGGAAGTGCACTGAATGTAATGAGGCTGGAGCATCCTTCCTCTCTTTCTCTGCCGCTGTCTCTCTTTGGAAACGCCACAGTAGCACAGACAGACATCTCATTCTCATTCTCCTACATAACAAAGGCCTCTGTCAACATACTGAATGCAGTCCAGGGTCAAGCTCAGCTGTCTCTCCATGCTGTTACAAAACTACATTTAGCAGTGCAGTGGACAGGACTCTTCACCATTTGGTTAGCTCATTACTCCCGCATCCTTTCCTGTTAGCAGCGCCGATCAGAACATGCATGTTTTTGATGAACAGTAGCTGCATTAGCTTGAGTTGACTGACTCTCCGCCTGAGGCTAGCCAGGGCTATTTATAGCTCCCCGTCTCCTGATGCTTGCCCAGTGGGACTGAGAGGAGAGGAGGATGGAGAGAAGGAGAGAAAGAAAGAGAAGGAGGGAGGGAGGAAAGAGAGAGCTGGAGGGAGGAGGGAGCTGCTGGGTAACTAGGCTACATTCAAGATTGATGGACCCTGTTGCCAAGGTATAGGGCACTTCTCCTCTGCAAGTGTGTGGTGGTTGTGTATGTGGTTTGTTGCTTCATTGCGACGCCCTCCCTCTCTGTCTGTCCCGGTCTCCTGCTCTGACTCTTACGGATGTGTGTGTTCGTACACACACCTGTTCTCCCACCACGTGCGTCTCAGGTATCAACTGTGCGGTTTGAGACTGAAAGCTTATACACTTTGTCTGACTAACCACAGACAAAGGCGTCCGTCCCCCTAATTCCCCACACTTTAGTGGGAGATGTTAAGCTGCCACCAGCAATTTGTGCAAAAACAGGCGTAGAATTACTCCAAGCCACAGGTGTCATCCCACACAGATGCAGCTCATTTCCATGGCAAAATCCGGCAGCGTGTGTGATTTGAATAGGCTCATCAAGAGATATCAACTATCATTGATGTGGATCTGTTTGTTTTGGAGAGGCCGGGACGTATGAGGCGGCGTGACCACCTGTCTGCTCTTGCAATATTTCCCCACCTTTTACATAAAGTCTGACAGTGTGTACATATGCACAGCCACATATTTGACCTGCGTCCCCGTGTCTCGCAAAAGTTTGAATTAGAATTTGAATGGCACCTGTTTTGAGGCTGTTTTTAAAATCATAAAACGCCAGGCCGCGATATCTGGCAGCCACTGGTGAGAGGATTTAGGAAAATAACCCCATGTATGTTGAGTTTCGTTTGAACAGGACCAAACGTGACGTTCGGGTCCACACCCATGTCCTCACAGAGATTGGTGCATCAGGGGTGCAGCCATTCATGCAAGGTAGTGCGAGACGAATACGCACACATAATCAGCGTGTGATGCATCCTCCAGCTTCATGGCTAATTAAGTGTGTGTGTGTGAGTGTGTGTGTGTCTGTGCCAGTCTGGTCCAGAGAGAATTCCAGAAATAGATCATGCACAGTGAGATGCTCTCCTGTTTTCCTCTCTTTTATTCCTCCAAAGGGATTTTACATGGGTTATCTCCCATCCAAAGGAATAATTGCATGTTTGTGCGCATCAGATGTCTTTAAGCCGTGTGCTCAGAAAAAAAAATAAAAATAAATATATATATATATATATATATATGTGCGTGTATATATATATATATGGCTCACATGCTTCTGATTACTAAACATACATATATATAGAATGTGTGTGTCAGTAGATTTGTGTGCAGACGTGATGCATGTCAGTTCCATCCTCTCTGCTTTCCTCCCTTTTTGCGCGGTTTCATTGTTTTTCCTCCATCTTTCCATCGCCTCCTCCTCTTTCCCCTCCTTACCTCTGTCTTCCCCCTCTTCCCCGATATGTCCTCCTCCTCTTCCTCCTCCTCCTCTTCCTCCTCCTCCTCCACCACCCCTCTCTGTCGCTCTGCTTTTTATAGCCATGTCTTCCCAGGGCTCAGCAGCTACAAAAGCCTTTTCATGTTGCCACTATAATTACAGCCTACACACTTGCACACACACGCACACACCCACAGACACGCATGCATGCGCACACACACATACACACAGGAGAGGAGCGCAGCAACAGCACTGTGTCTTTGTGTCTGCATGTGTGTGCGTTGTTTGTGTGTGCGTGCTCCACATGTGCTGTTATACACAAAAGGGTGAGCTATTTTTACCTCTCTCCCTCCCTTTCCTCCTCTCCACTACCCCTCACCCCCTCCCCATCCCTCTCTGCCGCTGCTGCCAGCCACATTTGCTATGCTGAGCACAGGCAGTATCAGTCGAGCCCCAACATCCCTCCTCTCGCACACTGAACTCACACACAAGCACACACGAGCTGATGAAGGCTGCTCCTTCGGTATCCCTCAGATTTCAGGCTTCTTTTAGAGCACCTCTGCAGCCAAGCATCTCTGCAAATTCACAGCTCGCTCTTTCACTGGTCATGGATCAGGCAGTTGCTCAGGTGGCGGTAGCGGCACCGCGGCATGTGCTCGCCGCCGTGCATATGACCTAAAGCCTGCTCTCTTGGACTCTGGTCTTAACTGCCTGATTAGCAGGTTTGTAGCTGGAAGCTTGTCTCAATGTTGCGGACCATATTTGAAGCGGAGTGTTCTCTCTCTCCCACAGAGGGGATCCTGGGAAAGGAGCAGCCACTGGAGGTTCTGAAGACATCGGTGCTCAACCACATCCCAACAGGTTGGACTATGTGTGTGTGTGTGTGTGTGTGTGTGTGTGTGTGTGTGTGTGTGTGTGTGTATGCATGAGCTCCTATAAACCAAAGCCTGTGTGTTTACACCTACGTGATTTTAATATTAACCACATCCTGTGCGACTTTGCATGCATAGGTGTGCTTCCTAGGATGTGTCCGGTTGGCGTGATTGTTTCAGTCCAGTCATAATTCAGTTGTTTTTGAAGTGACCTCACTTTAAAGACAGTCATCTGTGCTTTTGTAGCAGCATTATGTCAACTGCAACTCGCAAATGTGGTTCATGTAAATGATAGTTCACAGTTGTGCAGAAGTCTTGAGAAGAGTCCATGCTTACTCCCGTACGTTCTATTTATGCACTTATCTCGCAGTGCCATTTTGTTGAATGGAAATCCAGCTCCCTGAATGTAGACGCTCTGTTTGTGAGCTTGTGTGAAACTGCTGTTGGATGTCTTGAGAGGAACGGCTTCCAAAAATATACAGCAGAACAAGAAATTGTGCATCTCGGTGATGTGTTCTCTGCAAGTTTCTGACACAGTTTAATCATCCCCAAACAAATCAGAGCCACCTTTTTTCAGCTGCCTCTTGTGGACCGAAGATATTGAAAAAATAGGTTTTGGTCTCTGCTGCAAGTGTTCTGTCTCCTTGTTTTAGAACGAAATCAAAAACACCACCAAGTGCTGTACTGTATTTACAACAGCTTCCTCTGCCTCCAGAGAAAATGTAGATACAAATCATAGGTGTGAGGAAGAGGAAGCAGCACAGATGAAGCAGTAGAGAGGGAGGAGAGAGTAAAGAAATGAAAGGGGGCACAGATGGAGATGAGGTAATCTGAAGGAGAAATGAGTCTGAAGTAATATATGCATAATGCATTATCTAATTCCATAATGGGGAAGCTTAAACTGTTCTGTGCGTTTCATTTTATGCCACAGAGAACAATTTGGATTTTCCCCTTAAAAATGAAAATAGTAAAAGGGCGATTCATAATTTACTCCCCGCGCTGCTCTTTAGATTTGTATGATTTCACAGAGCAGCAGTGAGCAGGCAGAAAGCTCAGCCAGCCTGTTGCTATAGAAGAGCAAACAAAAACTAAGTTTTATCTTTGCTTTGACACAAAGCATCTTTCTCCTGTCCTGAAGCTTCACAGGCTTCACATGTTCTCTCATGTTGTTGTTGGGGTTATTTTCTGCGTGCCTCTGGCTAGGCTGATAAAATATTGAAATTCACTGGAGTGACTTCATCAGATATTCTCGAAATCTGTTGTCTTGGATACGGAGCTGCTGGGGCCTCCACGTCGGTAGCGTGTGTGACCCGCACTGTTTGGATCTGCCGCTCGCAGGATGAGGAGAGTGCACCTGTCTGAGAGCAGTTGTAGTGCACTCTGTTGCATCCCCCTGCTACAGCCTGAAATATTTTCCCTCATAGCAAATGCAAAATGCGATTGTTGCATCGTTAAAGTCCTGAAAGCTTTGACATCTAACCTTAATGTAATCAGGTGCTGGTGGATGCATTCAAGCAGACACCGGCAGTGCTTTCTTTTGGGGAGGGGATGCAAATCAGTGGTTGCTGCACCTGCAGGTCGAGCTACATGACTCAAAGTAAACACCTGAGTTTGGTTTCACTCAAAGCAGCTCTGCTTGTCTTACATGACTCTGCTGTTTGAACACCTTGAGCTTTTATTATGATTTATTTAGGCAATAATTTGACCTTATGGGACCTAATGTCTTTCTTTTAAAAAAGTTCTCTTTATTGAATCTTACAGTCTTCCACAAAAAGTTCCATAGGAAGGAAAAATAAATCAGTATTTGTGCTCTCTGAAAAACAACCCTCCATCAACAGCAATAAATTTACACTGTGAAATAATTAACCACAGAAATTATAAAATAAAAGTGAGGAAATGATATTTTGATTCAGGCCATTTCAAAGCTCTGATCTTAGTGCACATATAGGGTACTGTGAGTGTCACATTCTTTCATGTTAATTCTAAAATGAATTAATAACTATTATTATTTTTAATCAACTGAAAACAATCGGTATTTCCAGCCTGTGCCTGGGATCAGGATGGAACCAGGTAAACGTCCCTGTTCTCTCTTTGTGTGCACAGAGTGAGGGGTGTGATCGTTGCTTGGGCTCATCTGTCACTGAGGCCGAGCATGTTCAAAACGTACGATATGTTCTCATGGATCTGATTACTGTGTTGGCATAAAAGTCTTCACTACCCTTTATAACCATGGCCAACCCGGGGAGCAAGGTGTGACATGCTAGACTTCAGTCCTGGTCCAAAGGCTGAGATGCACGTACTGCACCTCAGCCTTCACACGTCGTCCCCTCTATGTCTCACATGTTTATGTCTGTGCCTCGCATTCACCCATCTCCTTCCTCTTAAGCCGCGATGCTGCAGACCCTTGTATGACGTCACTGAGACTGCGACAGGTCAGGACTTGCTTTTGTCAGAACAAGACTCGCTGCAGCTCGACACGTCGCCCCTCACAATCAGTCCTTGCTGTGAGCTTATAACCAAGCAAAACTTCTAGCATCTGCAAGAGTTTGAGCTTTCTTGAAGGCAAAAGTCAGCGGGTGAAATTAAGGTTGACTGATGTTGACCCAATCCGCCCTGCTGAACGCAGCTTTTTCCCACCGTCAACAGATGTGCTACTTGTTGCCTCTTATCTCACCCTGCTGCTAAAATCACTGTGAAACCCTTTACAGAACATCTCCTCTCCTTTGTCATCTCTGTGCATGGTTTTAAAAAAAGATCTCAGCCACATTTTACTGAGGCTGCTCCAAACAGCTCTGCTCGGCTCAGTATGACATCTATTAAGCCTAACGAGTGTAGAGCTCAGGCAGTCAGACCGTGGGATATACACTTGGCGAACCGAGTCTCAAATCAGAGACGCCAGCCCTCTGCATTGTCTGGTATAAATAGATCTGCAATTGGATCCAGAAGAGTTGTGGAGTGTGCCCGAGGGGATGTAAACAGATTGTGATTTGTTGCGGGGAGATGGAGGGAAGAAAGGTGGGAGGGAGCTACTGAGCGGGCAAGGACGCAGAGAAGAGCCGGAGGATAGGGCAAGAAGAAGGACGATGGAGGGAAGAGAGAAGAGGAACCTGCTGAAAGGGAAGGTGGTGAAGGAGGTTCAGAAAATAACCTGTAGTAATGTCATAAAAGGACAGGAGTGGAGAGATGCTTAAATCTGCCGTGGAGATTCCCTCTCATGCCTCAAAAATGTTCCATGTTAAACTTAAGGAAAGTTTGAATGCTGAAAGGAAAGAAGAGAACAGGGACTCTTTCCCTTTGACTTTTCTCCTTCTGAAGCCTGAGCAGAATCAGGCTGCAGATGTTGTTGCTCAAACTCATGTTGATCCAGGTAAAGTTGTCAGTTGTGTAAGACTCCTGGACGCTGCTCCCGTCTCTCTCTTGAGATGACACGTTGGTCTCTGTTTTGGTTTGGTTTTTGGCGCCCCCATATTGTCTTCTATCTGTTGCACATCAGTAAACTGTACGTGTTTGACGTCAGAGCTTATATGTGAAGATGTGCTGATATCAGAGTTTATCTTAGTCTAGTTAAAGTCTGATCGGCTTCTCATTGGACACAAAGGCTCTTGATAACCTGCCTGTTCACCACTGTGCATGTTTCTGGTTAGTTATGGGTTTTTAATGAACTGCACCGCAACTGAGGTGAGCCTGACGTGTTACAGGGCTGCAGCTAATGATTATTTCCATCATTGATTAATCTCCTAATTATTTCCCCCACTTGTCTATCAAGTGTTTGGTCAGAAAATGTCACAAAATAGTGAAAAATGCCCAAAGTAACTTATTCAGATGCTTAAATGTGTCCAACTAACAGTCCAAACCCAAAGACATTCATCTTATTATCATTTAACATGGTAAATTGTTAATCAACTAATGAATTAAACAGCTAGTTATCTGAGCTGTAGCCTGATATAGATTCAGAACACACACAGAACCTGCTCTTGGTGAATCACAAACGACAAAACATTAAAATAAGAGACCTGTACAAACTGTACTGTAAAAAGATACAATAGCACAACACACAATCAACTTAATCCCTGATTACTGCCTGATTTTATTATGACCCTGCAGAATGTAAGTATCGGGGGGAGCCTCCCTGCGGGGAAAGTCCTTACTCGGCTTCACCTGAAACCATTTTGTGGTTTTATTTGTTTGGGAAATTCTGGCAAATTCCAGGCCAGGAATTCGAGCACACAGTATTAAACCACACGAGAGAGAGACAGAGAGATGGTTATTATACTATGAGGAGGGGAGGGAGGGGGGGGGGGGGCAAAGAAGACATGCAGCTGAATGGGACGTCTGCAAGTGAGAGGGAGAAGGAGGCAGAGACAGTCGAAGCACTACAAACCGGCGTGGAGGGTTTTCCTTGGCTTAAAAAGCAAGGAAAGCAGGTCGAGCGGGGAAAAGAGCAGAGAGGGTAAGGAGAGAGAGGGAGACAGAGCGAGTGAGAGTGTGTGTGTGTGTGTGTGTGTGTGTGTGTGTGTGTGTGTGACGTTGGTTCCTGGAAAAGCAGAGGGCTGCAGAATAAACAGGCTGCATGCCTGAGACTGCCCTGTGATGTCACCACTGGGCAAGCGAGGGACGAGGGGAGGAGAGAGAGAGAGAGACGCCCATCAGGTTAAAACAGGAGAGGGGATGAACGAAGAGCCAAAAGTGACGGAGGTGGAGAGCAAGAGGAGAAGTCAGATGAGCAGGAAAGGGAGCGTGCTGTTATCCCCTGTAACAGACTGAAGGAAGAAGGGAGGAGGAGCAGGAGGAAGTGCAGTGATAAGGAGAGGACGAAGAGAGGAGGCTGCTGAAAAGAGGAGGAGGAGAGCACTGATGGGTAACGACAGCACCATTACTCTCTCTCTCTCTCTCTCTCTCTCTCTCTCTCTTTTGTGTGGTGAGCAATTAGTGCTGCCGGTGTGACAGAGATGCCATATGAGGTGTGTTTTGTGCATTTGCGTGCGTCACCATCAATAAGTGTGTGAGGCTGTTTGTGTTGTGTCAGGGACTCGATATCCGTAGAGGAACATTTTGTACAAGGAGAGTGTGTGTGCACGCGCTTGTGTGTATGAGTTATGGATTTGCATGAGCCAAGATTGGAGCCGCAATGCTTTGACAAGTGCAGTTTGCAGTCACAATCTCGTCTCCTCTGCCCCGTCTTTCTTCCCTCTTCCAAAACCTTTGATACAGATTAACTCACTCTCTCCTCTGCTGGTTAAAACTAATATTAGATGTGAAAAAAAGAGCAAGAAAAATTTAAAATGAGACCTTTTATCACCCGGACATCATCCGTCACAGTCTGTGTTTACCTTTGACGTCAGCTTGCAAGTGACCCTGAAGACTTAATATGGAGTCCCTGTTGCTTTCAGCCTTTATCCAAGACTCCTTAAACGTCAGGAAGACTTGACTCAGGATCTCAGACTGTGGTGTGACTCACACAGATCCAGGAAAAAAACAAAACAAAACAGAATGTCACCGTAAATAGGAAGTTTTGATTATTTTCAAATCCAGCATATTGTTATGAAAATTCCTCGATGCCAATGCAAACTTTCTCCACTGAATGATTCACCATTGTAGGAGTCAGTCTTTTCCAAACAAGCCCTCTCTCTGCTTCCCTTCTCGTCTCATCAGCTGCCAAACTGTTAGCGTCGTCGCTTCTAAAATGAGCAAGGGCCAGAGAGTGGCCAAAAAAGTGAGGGCGTTGCTGCATTTAATTAAATATCGAGCACCTTGTTAGGCAGATTCGAAAATGGCAAAGATCTTGTAGCTCCTTTTTTCTCAGAAGGAAATTGATAGAGAAAGAAAGCGACTGCGGAGAAAAGAGGAATGAAAGAAGGCATCTTATGACGGGGAAATGTCAAACCTCATGTCTCACGGGTTGAAACAAATAGACTAATTTTCACTTTGAATGGCTGCAAGCAGATTACAAGACTGTGCATACGATCTGACTCGTATGTTTTTGTCATCCCACACATGACGGCAGTCCTTAAGGACCTGTTGCATGTTGTTGCTGTGTTCCTATGGCGTGGATGACAGTAGCCGCGGGGATGCGTTTCACCTGCTGCACGAAAAAGGAGGAAGTGGAGTTTTTAAAGACGCCATATGGCTTTGATAATAAGTGATGCACGGCTACTGTTAGTCTGCACAAAGAATGATGTTCAGGAGAAGAGAGAAGCTCTCTCCAAGCTTACGCCTGCAGTCCATTTAAAGGATCTTCTATCAATGCTTTATGGCTCTATTTTTCAAACGTGGCACGTCTCGGAGATGATGTATCATAGATCAAATATGAAGAGGGTCTGTCTGCGCGGGGGCTCGACAAATACACAAGAGAACTTAGACATTTTAACAATTTTAAGGTTTTAATGTTGAATTTTGTATGTTGTACTGTGTGCTGATTTTGTGTCTATTGATAAATACAAATAAAGTGATTTGAATTGAAATGCAGGGTACTTGGTAGCCGTCTCAAAAATTGGAGTGGAATTGGAAAGATATCAGTAATACTCCAATAATGAAGCCTCTAGCCAGAGAGATGTGTCTGTTTCTTGTCAGACAGCCCTTAAATCAATTTGTCACAGTGGGCATGAGAAGCTGTTTAACCAGTAAAGTGATCATTGGCGCCTTCTTAAAGGTATTTTCTCACTTCAGTTAATGTGATTTTGCTCAAGGCTCGAGTGCAACTGTGACAACCTAAAAATAATCATGAGAAATCTCTCTGGGTTTTAGGCATATGCGCTTCAAACCAGTGCAGCACAAGTGTAAATTTGCCACTGGATGATACTTGCAATGTATTTCCTCATGCAAGTGGCTGCATAAGTGTATCTGTGCATTTGTCTGTGGCTCCTTAACCCTGCTATTAAGTGTGCCAGTGATGGTGTGTTTGCCTCTTTATTAACGCAAAGTTCCAGGCAAGTATCTCTGGCTCTTGCCGTGCTCTCAGTAAACATGTAGGCAAATAATCAGCCAATCGACTCCTATTTATTCAGATTTAATGGGGAGGAAGCTGCGTGATTGGAAGGCTTCCTGTGCTGTGATTTGTGGGTGGCTGGCCCGGCTCAAGGCCTGCACCTCGCCAGGTCAATGCAATCTTTGTCAGATGTTACCGGGCTTCATGTGTAACTGCAGCATCAGTCACAGGTAGTGTGTGTGCAGCAGGTCTTTTTTTTTCTGTCACTTTTTTATTTCTACAGATTTTTAAAAATGTAATGTGAAGCTGTGTTATCACAGCTGTAACCTCAAGGAAGTCACAGATCAGGGTCAGCCATTGAAAAGCCCTGAGATGATTTCAAAAATAATAACTTAACTAATAATAATAATAATAATGATAACTTTATTTATATATATATAATTTTCAATTTGAAGCTCCTGTGAGCACAAGACTGCCACCTTTTTGCAGCCAACTAAATACCCCTCAACCCACCCAGTCCAAGCGTGTAGGAGAACTACGGTGGCCTGCAGGTAGCTTTAAAAACGCAAAACAAACATGGCAGGCTCCGTGGAAGAAGACCCACTTTCTATGTAGACCTTATGGGCTCATTGTAAGCCAACAAAAACACGATTCTTTGTTTCAGGTGTTTATACACTAATGAAAACATTATTATGAATATTCCATTTCTGCCAATAGATCCCCCTAAATCCTACACACTGGTCCACTTTGGAAAAACCCTCTGATGCTTCAGAACGGATGCTGGTGCCACATATCTCTGCAGTTTGGTGCCAGTCTTTTTATAATGCTCAATTCTGTATCACTGAACAGGTACACATATTAAATAACGTTTTGAGGAGCTCTGATTTAATCCCTTTCAGCTGCACAGGGTCTCTCCTTGCAGTTGTACCGACTATACAAACACCAGTGTGCCTTGTAGGATCAGTGTGACGCACAGGAACGTGTTACAGTTTTCTTCACTGTGACGTCTGTAGTTTAGTGGACACGATCACCGGCCAGGATCAAACCATTTAAACTAGCAAGACAAAAAGGACACACGTACCTTTCTCTGTATGTGTGATTATAACTCCATTCAAGCGTCTTTCTTACTCTCTTCAGTGGACATCAACTCGGCGCTGCCCTTGCGTCTCCCTCCAGCCGCCATCCCCATGGACCTGCGCGTGGACCATCACCAGCAACAGCAGCAACAGGTGTCCTCGCTCTCCCCGCCCGGTCAGCAGTCGCCCAGCTCCCTCGGAGGTACGGGCCAGGCCCCCGGCGGGGGTGTGGTGGGGGCCTCGGTTCGCGAGCAGCAGCTGCAGCAGGAGCTGCTGGCCCTGAAGCAGAAGCAGCAGATCCAGCGGCAGATCCTCATCGCCGAGTTCCAGCGGCAGCACGAGCAGCTGTCCCGTCAGCATGAGGCCCAGCTCCAGGAACACATTAAGGTATATCACATGTAATTATGAAGGGTTAGGGTTATTTATCCATGGCTTTTAAGACATCACAAATAAGTCCTAAAATTAAGAAAACTCATAAATCATCATATTATACACAGTAAAGAAGAAAACATGCCTCATTTTCCACCTTTAAATCACACGGCTCACTGGCCCCTGGAAGAAAATCTGCTCTCAACTGTGCAACTAAGGATATTTGACTTCTGTATTAGCAAGATGAAAACCATGATTCAGGGCCAGATGTGTGTTTAATATACATATATATGTCCTTAATTTTGGTTTTGACAAGGTTTTTTCAAACCACTGCTCTTCAGACTTGAACAAAAGCTTACTTTTTTAATGGAGTTCACATTACAGCTCAAATGATTCCTGCGGATATGCAGCACATCAGCCTGCTCAAAGATATTTGGCCTTTACTATCAAGAAAAAATAGCATCATAAATCATTAAAGCTGCAGCCGCCAGGACATATACATAAACAAATACAATCAAAGCCGTGCACAAGAACAAGAGTACATTTTTACTGAAGCCGTCCAAGAGACAACAATCCAAAATCAAACCAGCAGCCCTGTCTCCAAAATCTGTTTAAAACTTTCCGAAACAAAGCAGGAACAGCTCTTAATTTGGTCTGCCACAGGATTCTTCATTAACAGACTAAACTCAGACCGACCGAGAGCAGCTTCATCAAATCGCTTTGCTCTGACAGGAGGGAGCAGAGAACAGAGAGGCACACGGGCTCTGTTTACTTCAGCTTCAGGGATGGATAAAAGCAGTGGATAAAAAGTGTGAAAGATGGACTTTTGTAGCACTGGTAGAGTGTTACATAACGACAGCCCTGTTGTAGCCTTACTTTAAATATGAACATCCAATAATACATTGTGTGTGTTCAGAAGCAGCAGAAAAATAGATGTGACTCTGGATAGTATTTGCTTTTCAGAAAATAAACAGAGAAGGCACATGGAGTCAGAGCCGCTTCACACGTCGAGCAGTACATGACACACAACGGATCAGGATCACATGCCCGTATCGTAGTGACCTGGAAATACAAAGTGAATCTAGATCAGCACGCCCACTCTCTGAGGCTTTAATACGTCGGGGCCCAGGAGAGCACCGGAGCGCTCCTGTGGGGCTGAAATGTCACGTAAAAGTATTCCACTGTTTGTTCTTTTCTGGAGTATTACTGCTGTAATATGAAGTGTAGTACACACAGACATGCTTGAACTACTTCTTTTCTCAGGACTTGGAATAAAATGTCTAAAAATGGATTGAGGGGGCAGGAGATTAGATTTCACCGCGCTGGAATACATTAGTTTGAATTTAATGATTTTTATTTCTTGTGTAAGTTGATTCATACTGGAGGTTTTTTCTGTCCTTCATTGTTTCACCCTTTCGTCTCCTCCACATTTCGTCTCCTCTGTCCTTACTGTCCTCCTGTCATCTTTATTTCTAGTCTTTCGTACTTTGTGTTCTTGTCTTTCTTATCTCTTCCTTCTTTTATGTCTTCTGTCCTTGTCTTATTCCTTTCTGTTTCTTCCTCATCTTTTTCATTTTTCCTCTTCCTTCGTCTCTTCCCTCATTCCTTCCTTGCCTCATTCCTTCACGTCTCCTTTCCTCTCTTCTTCTCTCTTCCGTTCTTCCTGTTTTCTTCCTCTTCTTTTTAAAGTCTCAGGTGGTTTCTTTGACCAGTCCATTAGCTCTTCTGTCATAAATTAAAGATCTGTACAGGAAATATTTGCAGATGCTTCAGGTCTGACACGTTTCACATTGTATTTGGACGCTCCTGTGGGTGAATGGTGTTCATGGACTCGTCCTCTGGTGCTTTTCCTCTTGAGTTCCTGCTGTTGAGTTGTTTTGTGATGCTGAGGGATGAGTGATGCCGTCTGAAGGACCATCTGGCCTGTGGTGGGGCTGCAGGACCACTCAGGTGGAGGCCAGTGACGCACAGCCTGAGCAGGGAGGCCCGGCCTCAATCAGCCCCATTCACAGCCCCTGTGTACACACACACACACACACATACACAGAGTAGTTGTACAGGCATTAAAACATACACATCCTCTCAAATGTCAGCAAACACACCATCACACGCATGCCCAGTTTGTGTTCACATTAGGGGCAGAAACACACACAGCTGCACACACACACACACCCACACATTCAAATGTCTCTCACACAGTGAGAGATATTAGTCAAAAGGGAAAGTGTGTGTGCAGATCTCTGGTCTGTTGAGCCACAGGGGTTTGGGGTGTGTGTGTTGGTGTGTGTATATGGGTGTGGTGGTTACTTTGAGCCTTCCCACCCACTCAATCCTCGATCCCAAAGCTTGATTGAAAGGCAAAAAAAAAAAAATGGATGGAGGCTTTGGGTTGGACGCGGACCAGCCATAGAGCCTGTGTGCTTTTCTCACGCGCCTTGCCTGAACCTTCCTCTCACCTTCAGCTACTAATTTATTCACAGACTTGTCTCAAACATTTGATTTGTCCTCACAGTAAACACAAGTCCATGTCCCAGCTACTGAGCGTCTATTTACGGTGCTTAAAAACGCCATCAGAAGTTGATTACACCCAGTTACAGTAACTGATCAAATATTGCCATTGGGTGTGCGATGATAAGGGGGAGAGGAGGGCAGGGTGTCGATTCCTTGGCACGTCAGAGAGAGGTCATTATGTGGCTGGCTGAGTGCAAGCACGGACAGCTTGCCTATTTACTGTATATTACAGAGACATTAAAGAGTAATTGGGACTCTTGATTTGGTGCCTTGGGTCGTCAGAATGCATTAAGGCTCCACAGAAGGTGAAAGCATGCTTCACTGTGCATTTGATGCTCTTATCCACAGTGAGTTCTGGGTCTCATTCAAGGACACTTCAACGGGACCAAAAGGTGTTTGTGAGCACATTCAGGCTTTTAATGGGATTTTGTTTTTGACCTTGTGGTTACAAGACAAACCGTCAGGCCACAACTAAGTGTGTTCCTTCAGTATAAAGGCCTGAGGGACAGACTTTTATGTTTGAAGCATTTAACAGATGCTCTTCTCTCTCATTTCTGCAGTGATGAGGAAATGAGCAGATTGGATTATGTGTCTTTCTAAAGCCTCATCCACAGTTAAAATGTTTATATTTATTTAAAAGCTTAAGCGTGTGCCTGAGGTTTTTTTTATAGTATTGCAAAGGTTTTATTTTATTGCTTCAAACACCTGTCGGACTTAATTATTTCAGGTGGTGGCTTAAGCATGTAAATAGCTGCTCAAAGACGAGAAAGTAAGGACCATTATGAGGCTACGAGCGTTGCATGGTGACTTACATCAGGTGCATCAGGTGAGCTTTTACTGATGTGATTCTGCTGGTTCTTCCTGCAGCAGCAACAGGAGCTCCTGGCGTTGAAGCACCAGCAGGAGCTGCTGGAGCACCAGAGGAAGATGGAGAACCA
This sequence comes from Toxotes lorentzi, assembly GCA_037833715.1. Lineage (NCBI taxonomy): Eukaryota > Metazoa > Chordata > Actinopteri > Toxotidae > Toxotes > Toxotes lorentzi. Next base: position 3,114,791 of record JBBMJY010000017.1, read on the forward strand.
CCGTCTGGAGCAGGAGCTGGAGAAACAGCAGAGGGAGCAGAAACTGCAGCTGCTGAAGAACAAGGAGCGAGGACAGGAGAGTGAGTAGAAGCAAGATGGGAAATGTGTCATTTGGAGCAGCTCGAAATTGTTTTGTTTTACATTTTCCAAAGTCCAAAAATCACAGGAAATCACATTTCTCACTGAAATTTTAACAATAACTTAAAAATGCAACAAGTCTGACACCTTTTTTTTTTGGGTTTTTTTTAACCTTCCATGCCACATAGAAGAAGTTGTTTTACAGTTCTTGTCAGACATTCTGTACTTCGGGAAATCAGTCAGAATAAGAAACAGCCACAGCTCAGTGTTATTAGCTTGTAAATAGATGAGTTTTTTGAAACACAGAAATCCAGGCACTTGCAAATTACACAGTGTCCATCAAGTGAAAGTTTTTGGTCCACCCCCCAAACACGGCTGATGATAGACAAAAATGTTAGTTTCCTGTCTTGACAATCAGCCTGTTTGGGGTCTGAACCGCTTTGCAAGAACTCGTCATTCAAAACTCTCCAAGGTTGGAAACGACCGTTAAGATCAGCATTCACAGAGTGTGTTTCTGTGCATGCAGGTGTGTCTGTGTGTCTATGTATTTCCATTTTACTTGGAGAACCTGTGTATTTGCTGTGGTAAACGAGTTGTATTAGCCGGTGGCCTTGGCAGCGGGTAAGCCAAGTTATTACCGCTGCCTGCTGGATGTCTCTCAACAGTTCATTGAAAGAGAGTGGACAGGAGTCCTTGAGAGCAGTTTACACACTATATGGAAAGTGGTTACGGATCGAGGCTGCATCCGTGCGAGCCGAGTGTATATGTATGTGAGAGAGAGGGAGAGGGAGAGAGGGACTGCACAGTGTGTTTGCTCTCATGTGTACCTGTGCGAGTGCGGTTTGTGGCCTTCAATTTTCTCAGCATTTTGCATCGTGTTTGCTTGAAAATCCTGCTCCTTCTGTGATGATGAAGCTCCAGACCTTTCAGAAGTCCACAGATTCATTAAGGGAGGAGTGCAGGGCTGCATTTCACTTTTAGTATCGATTAATCTGATGATCGTTAATCGTAATTTCTAATTGGTCTCAGAACAGAGTGAAAAATCATTATTTCCTAAAGCTCAAAGTGACATCTTTAAATCAGACATCACCTGATATTGTGCTTTGTTTCTTAAGCCTAGATGATGCAAGAAGACTTTTAATTCAGCAAATTAACTTTAAAAGGACTGTACCTTTCATTTTCGAGTCATCTGAGCGTTTCTGATTTCCACAATTAGTCATCTCAGGCCGCGAGATTATGGTCAGATGAGTCCGCATTGGGGCAAACTGGTGGCTCAGGGCTTTAAACATTTAACATGGGATCGGAAATGTTCCCAGGTTGAATCTGAACAGGGCTTTAGCTTGGAAATCGTCCCCTATCTCTCTCCTTTTATGTCCTGTAAGCTCTCTGCTGTCTCCTAAACCAGACTGAACCACTGGTGGGTCAGTTATTACAAATCTGTGCGGTGCAGCCAAACTTTGGCTGGAAATCAAACCTTTTTTTAGAAGCAGATGTTTACTAAAATGCCGCACATATCAAGCAAGTTTTGGGGGAACAGGGTCTAAAAATATACATAAAACGATAATGTAGAAGACCTCAATGAATATATATCTATGTATATATATATGATTTACAGTCAGACATAGTGGATTAGGGGGATTTGTTTCAATGTTATGGGAAAACTGAACGCTGAGTTATAACTTGTTTGGTATAATTATGGCAAGACATTTTAGATGCTTCAGACTAACGTGTGCCAGCTGTCCATGATAACGTGGCCTTTTTTTCACACTCCAGCGCAGACTTTCTTCAAGGTCTTGATAATCAGTTGTTGTGGCCAATTTGTGGCTCCAATTGTGAACTTTCATTTCGGCTTATAACATAACAAATGTGATTAAAAGAGGATTTACATTTCCTACATTCTATAAAGGATTTCCCCCCCTTCATTTCACTTCTCAATCTTAACAGAATCATTTTCTTCTTACCTTTCTCTGTCAGGTGCCGTAGCCAGCACTGAGGTGAAGATGCGTCTTCAGGAGTTTGTCCTTAACAAGAAGAAGGCCCTGGCCCAGCGGAGCCTCAACCAAGGAGGCCTCCCCAACGACGCTCCCTACTGGTACCGGTGAGGAACATTTGCTGCTTGATGGAATAGAGTCAGAAAAGAGAATAGATGCATATGGATCTCGCCGGCATTCCCAGGCTTCAGCTAACCCAGCTAGTGGTATGCATGATACCATGATACAGTAAGGCAGAGACCTCCTGGCATGTTTTGACCTGTCATCACCTGTCTCACATGGAACAATCAGTATCACCCCAGTCAGTCTGAGAGCTGCCTTTCTTGTTTTCCTGAATCTTTGTAATGACTATAAGCAGTAGAATATAGTGGGAGCTATCTGCAGATCATTAGAAGTTTGCAGTGTAATTCTCTCTCTGACAGCAGATGAATAATGTATTGGACTGTGTCTTAATCTGTCAGCAAGCTTCCCCTCTTCCTCACCTGCTGCACTATATGAGCGTGACTGAGAGATGGATCGAGCAGGGTTATAAAACAAAGACGGGAATACACATGCACACTCACACACATACACGTGAGAGCAGGATATTGGAACCTGATGATAGGGGCTCTTACGCTGAAGGCTCGGCCTTGAATGTTTATTGTAGCATCTTTGAAGCCCTTTGCAGGTGTGTATACTTGCTGTTTCCTCTTTGCCGTGTGTAGTCGGCCGTCAGATGCATTCATTGTCTGTGAGTACCCGTTTACACTCTGCATGACTGGAAACGTGGTCATGCAAACCAAATATTTCATTAAGCAAAGTATTTTGGGTAAAGAAATGTGTCGGTCAGACTCTCCCAGACATTAATGTTAAGTCCTTCTTTTGCAGTTTTTGAATTAAAGATGGGGGAACAACAATAATTCATTGCAGATGTATTAATATGTGAGCAGCATTTTTGTTGGTGGTTGTGTTGGAGCTGATTTAAAGTCTTGGGCAGTTTAACATGCAAACTCCGGTATTGTAAAGCCATTGTTGCCTATAATTGAATCTTAAATCTTATTTTGCAATGCAGTTTTTTTTTTAATTTTAAATTAACTTGTTTAATAAATGTAGTCAAGTTAGTTTAAGTACAAGAACCTCAGAAGTGTACAGTACAAAATACATAACCTTTCCACTGCTGCTGGTTTGTAACCTGACACAGCCCTAAAATATCTCAACATAATATTCAAATTATGCTCCCTGTGATTATGTATTACATTTTGACACAATAAAAGCACTAAAAACATAAAATGAAAATACATAACCAAATAAATAATGTTACATAATCTGGATGTGTGACCCAGTGAAACACCCACCAGTGGTCCTTCTAAATCCTGTCTCCCTCCTTTTCAGCGCCTTTCTCTACCTAATGTAAATTCGCTCGCTGGACTCTCGGCCCCCTCAGTTTTGGAAGAGATGAGCATGTGTACATCCGCTTGTCAGGAACATGCATTTGGGCCGAAGCCAGCTCGGCTTAACTTTGCCTACAAACACCACCTTATTCTGTAGGCAGTGAACAGATGGCAGCACATGTCTGCATGCCTTGCCAAAGGATTTGCACGATGCTTTAATCATACAGATCTATGACAGCCATGAAGTTAGTTACTTTGTTGGGATTACTCATTCAGTCACATGTTCAAAGAGTGTTTGGCCTTGTTTCACACGATTTTGTGATATCGGTGGCAACTTTAACACTGTATGTGTTTGTTCTATAGCAAAACTCAGCACAGCTCTCTGGACCAGAGCTCGCCTCCACAGACTGGCGTGTCCACCTACAACCACCCTGTGCTGGGCGTCTACAACCCCCGGGATGACTTCCCACTGCGAAAAACTGGTATATCACACACACACACACACACATTTTGGTACTGTAACGTCCAGTAGCTGCTATGCAGACTCACGTCTAGAATAATTTAGATGGCATCAGAGCTCTGCACCATTAATCACATCCACATTAGGCTGTCAGGGTCTCCCAGCATCCCCGACATGAGAGTGTTAGAGAGCATGTAAGCGTAGGTGGCTCGAGAGTTCAGTGGAGGGAGAGTTCAGTAGAGTGAGAGAGGTTTTTACCATTTTAGCACCTGATGTTTTATTAGATTTTAATAGTTCCTCAACCTCAGGGGTTGTTTTGAATCAGATGTTGTTCGGCAATGTCTTAAGAAACCTGACAGTCTTCATAATTACAAAATTACCTTATTTAGCCAAGATTTAGAGAGTCTTTTATAAACTCAGCTCAGAATCTTTAAGATTTCAGTTTGTTTTATGATTTTCACTGATGTTTTGTATAACTCGGATGCTGGCTGTTTTGCATTGTTAGACCTTTTTGCGGCCTTTAATTTGCTTGATAATTGTATTTTACAGCGAAGTGGTTCTGACATCTTACTTGAGGGCTATGTCAGTTGGGAAAATCTCCTCTTGCAGTGCAGCAATTACTTTTGGGGTTCCCCAGGGCTCTATTCTTGGCCCTTTATTGTTTTCAATTTACATGCTACCTCTGGGTCAAGAGATTCACAACCGCAATATTTCTTTTCACGGTAATGATCATGAGACACACACAGCAAACCCATCAGACCTCTCCTCCTGTGTACTCACTCATAACCTTCCAGACGTCAAGGCAGCAGTTTACTGTGTTAAATGTTGATATGTATTCATCTTGGTGCTTAAAGTGAATAGGTCCGACTGGGCTTACAGTGCAAATAGAAGGCCAGAAGTCTTGGATTCTTTTGGTTTTTGACTTGAATTTAAATTTCTAAAAACATTTCAGTGGTGTAACAAACGAGAAATTAATTGACCTCTTTCAGCTGGTACAAAACACAGCTGGCACATTCAACCAGTTTCTGCTCCAGCTGAGTTTACGCTGCTGCAGGAAGCCGTAGACTTTTGGGTAGTTTTTGACCCACATTTGACAAAATTTTACCAACATTTTCTTCCATCTCTGCTCATTATTTGTTATACTTTCATCACAAACATCTTAGAAATGTAAGCCCATTTTGTCCTTACCTGTGTCCTTAGGAAATGATTTTAAATGGTCTTTTAATTAATTTTGCTTTAACTTTCTTATATTTTATTTTTCATGGTTTATTTTGTATAATAAACCTAATTGTTCTTCGTTCTTCTTGCTGTAAAGCACTTAAACCCATAAACCCAAAGTGCTATTCAAATAAAGGTAATTAACGGGCTGCACTTGAACCCAGAATCACTGCTGCTTCAAGTAATATCTACACAAAGTAGATCCAAGGTTGTTAGAAACAGGGAGTTTGTGTTTTCTTTTTAATGGTTGACTAACCTTGTCAGAAAACATTACAAGTGCTAAAACTCTGTTTTTTTCACTTATCAGGCTTCAGTGCTGTAAGTATAAAAGCCTTTACAAAGTAAAACCAGCTGTTTGCAGTGTGTTTTTGTCAGGTGTGTGTGTGTCTGTGTAAAGTGTGAGTGAGCGGTGTGTGCGGTGGTGTAGCCGTGAAGCAGCGGTCGTCTTACAGTGCAATTATTCACTTAGCGCGGCGGCAGGCGGCTACAGCCAGCGCTCCAGCCCTGTTGACTCTGAGCCTTCAGGCTGCTGGATATGACAGCAGATAGACCACAGTTGACACTGGCCTACACAGCTGCATTCCACCCTGAGAGAGCTGAAGAAGAAGAAGAGAGGGAGGACGAGAGAAAGAAAAGACGAGAAATAGTAGAGTAAAAGAGCTTTTGATGGCTTCTCTGCCCATTTAAAAGACCTCAACACACTTTTATTCTTGTCAAGAAAAATATTTGAGGCGAAGGATGGATAGAGTGTCGGTTTCTTTTTAAAAGCACAGAAAGATGAGGAAGATGAGAGCACAGAAAATGAGAGCTGGCAAGCAGGATTTAAACTTAATCCAGCAAGTGGCACAATGATGCCACACTCCCACAAACTTGCTTCATGTAGAGAAAAGAGGAAAGAAAGGTGGGAAGATGGCAGGGAGTGAAAAGATCGTCCCTGGAGTGTCAGTTTGTCTCTTGATTTCTATAAGGCTGAGGATTGTGCTCGACTGCAGAGAGAGGAGAGAACCTGTGCCACCCTGATATTTGCCCACAGTGATGACGTGCTTTGCGGGGTTTACTTATGGTAATATCAGCTCGGCAGAGGTTAGAGGCTCTTTTATATCACCGCCTGGCCATAAAGTAGAGGACTGGCACCCCGGGCTCCCAGCAACCGTCAAAGGAAGCAACAGCACTCTTTTGTGCACATCCCATCTCCCCTTTTACAGTTTGGAAATTTAACGCGGCTGATATGCTCGTCCACAGCACAATTTGACACAAGTGTGACAACAGAATACGGTAAAGATGGTTTATGACATAAAAAAAGTCTTAAAGGGATAATCCTTAAGAATTCAGTCCTGGTTGATCTCATCTTTTTGGTGAAATGCAGAGTTTAAATACAGTGAATCACAGTGGTGATTATTTCTTGTAACTCGAAGGACCTTACCACACTTTTAATTCGAGTTGTGTGACAAGAGATGCGTGCTGAAAACCTGAGCATCAGCCAAACATACAGTGTGCCTTGTCTGGAGCGTGTTCTCAAGGGGTGGGAAAGTTTGAGCCCCACTGATTCATTGGGCTCTTTGATAGGGGCAGATCAAGCATACTGCCTGTCTTTTCACTGATGAGCAAATGTGTTTTTGTGGCCTAACTGGGGCAGCACGTCCTTCACATGGATACAATGGCACATAGGCAGACTGGTACTGCGCAGTACATGGCGGCGGTTGATAACCAGACTGAGCTGCTCGCCCGTGAATAGAAAGCACCATGCGGCTGTCTGAATACAGGATGTCACTCGCTGAATAAACAGCCTTTTACCTCCATTCTGAGGCCCATTTTAACTAGCCAACAATGCACCATTTGTGCAGTGATATCATGTGTGATTGTATGTGCTCGTGCTTCCCTAAGGCGTGTAACAAAACCTTAAATTTTTTATGAAGTGCTTCAAAAAAATAGCCGTGATCGGATCAAGTTAAGGCTTTGTAGCACGAGCTGTAATTTCCAAATATATACGACAATGATGTTCATGCAAGTCATGTTGTCATACTTTCCTTGAAATCAGTTAATCTGCCAAAATGGAAATAATTCAAAGCTGAGAAACAGAGAAGGAACATGGATCCAAGACACGCTTACAATCACGCAGCCTCTTTAAATGTAGCTGGCACTCGATTTTCTTCCAGAGACGTCGCCTTGTATTATACATTATGTTGTTTTCTCTTTAGTCCACTCAGGTCAAGTCAGTTTTATTCATGTGGGTCCAAATCATAACTGAAGTTATCTCAAGGCGCTCTTTATATAGATCAGGTCTGGAGCGTACTCTTTATAATATCACTCAGGAGCAGAGGGAACCTCTTTTCACAGGTATTGATATTTTCTCCATCGATTCTTCTTGGCTTTGACTTGCCTTTGCTGTCATACTGGATCACTCACCTTTTCAAATTTGTTTTCACTCTGTACGAACCAAAAACCTAATTACTGCTTCAACAGGCTGATTACTGTCCCTTTTTCTAGTGCAGTCCATTTGCTTAGTATTCCTCACTAACACTCAGTGTCCTCTGATCAAATTCTAAGAAACTAAGTTCTGTCATTAGTCCTGGAAGCTGTAAATTATATGTAATGGCTTTTTATGTTTTGATAGATCATTTCAGTCAAATCTGTTAGAAAAAGGTCACGATATTTTAATATTCAGACTTTTTCCTTGGGAGTACTTAAACAAAATCACTTTAGAAATCAGGTTCCAGGAATCTCTTGTCATTCCTGAAAACGAGGTTAACCGGGGGACATTTGGCTCATCTTCATGGACTCAGCTCCAACTTTGAGTGAAGAGACAGTGAACAATGGATGATTTCTCATATAAAACCTTTTCTTACAACAACAAGTCAAAATTTAAAATACAAAGACCATCATTTCACTCTTTTTCGAACAGCTCTGCACCTCATCGATGCTGCCGTACAAAAGCAGGCGGCAGGAGCTGCAGAAACAGTGAAGCTGTTTTATTTTATGCTTTTTTTAGGATGAATATTCCCCCAAAGGAAAGCTTTAGCTAAGGCTAGCTCTGGAGTGCAGCCACTGCAGTTTGGTTTTTGCCTTTGTTTTGTAATTCATGCACATTTAAAATGCATTTTTATTAAAATTAGATATTTTTATGGAATAATGTTTTTTTAATGGTAAAACAGATGTCACAAGGTTGGAAACTCGTCTTAGCCAAATATTTAGTTACTGTGTTTTGTTTTTTTGGGGCTGAACTGTACATTATACCTTGTTGAGCAGTTTTCTTTTGCAGAATACTTCAAACTTTATTGTTTCCGAAGATCTAAAAATCTAATTCAGGGACAGGGAACCTCAGAAATCCTGAATAGAAATAAATTGGCTCTGCAAACTCCCATGAACATTAGCTGGTTTGCCTCCATCTGGACTGAGCTCTCCCTCCCACTTTGTGTTACTGTACCTTCACACTTCATAGTTCACACTTCACTCTTTTCCACACATTTATTTTTACCTGACACTTAATGGGAACAAGTTCATTTCTTAAAAGGATTTCTCAGGGAAGTTTGCTCGGGGGAAAGTGGCTTTTGAGGATTCGTCTCTGTACCTTCAGTTTTCAAATAAAGGAGGCAGAGTAGCAGATTAATCTGGTTGTGTCATAATCATGGTTAGTTGTGTACCACATTTGGATTTAGCTCTCCTTTTGATGATTAAAAATTGGATAATGAATAGTGAAATTATCCAAGGCCGCTGATTGGCAGGGCAAAGTAAACAGAGCATTTGCCGCCATGGCTGGAGCCAAGGTGACATGCCGTTCCCTTCTCCCTGTCTCCATTCACAAGTCTGTGACAGTGAAAACAAAAGACCAAAAGGCCTTTTGGCAATCAGACATGGCTCCCAAATTGGAGCTAATTGCTTTTTAGCTGCGATGTCTTTGGGAAAATAGATCAGAATTTGGCTTGTTCAGAAAGCATCTAAATAGGAGGCAGGAATCGTGCAGTAAATGAAGAGCAGCATGTAACAGTTTGTCTGCTAAACAGGGTTCATAACAGAGCAGCTCTGAGGAAGGTGCTCCATGACAGATCAATGTGAACAGTTCCCGGTTTAAGCTGAAAGCCTGTGAGACTGTAGCTCAGGTAACTCTCCCACCCTTTTGAATGATTTGTCCAAAGCTGCACAGCCGCCAGCTCTCTATTTAACATCACAGGGTTGTTGGAGAGCTGGAGCTGGCACGAAGAACAAAAATCTCCCAGTTTGAAGTAGGAGAAACAGAATAGATGAAGACGTTGGAGTTTAATATACTTTAATGAAACAGTGCAGTTCAAGGTGCTGCCCCGTTGATGGATAGAGAGTGAATGATCTGATTTAGATTCTTTACCAGTTTTAAAAAGCCCCAGACTAACCTTTTGAACAGAGAAACACCAGGCAGGAAAAAACACGCAGAGACGGTTTTATTTGGATTCAGCAGCCAGGTTGTGAATGAATGAATCAGTCATTTTTGGTTCGTCTCTCTCCATCCTCCTTTCAGCCTCGGAGCCCAACCTGAAGCTGCGCTCCCGGCTGAAGCAGAAGGTAAGCGAGCGGAGGAGCAGTCCGCTGCTGCGCCGTCGAGACAGCCCCATCACCACCGCCAAGAAACGCTCGCTCGACATGGCAGGTAGGAGACACACACACACACACACAGCTGTCTGCTGTTCAAAAACTGTTATTTTAGGCTGCTGTATTTTCCTGTGACTGTGTGTATTTGATTTTTTGCGTGTGTGTGTGTGCATGTGTGTGTTTCAGACTCTGCGTGTAGCAGCGCCCCTGGCTCAGGCCCAAGCTCCCCAAATAACAGCTCCAACAACATCCCCAATGAGAACGGCATCACTGTGTCAGTGTCCAACAACACAGAGGTAACACACACACACACACACACACACTCACTAGTAACTAGTCCAGAGAAGGTAACTAGTCACTTCACTGTGACTAGTTTAGACCAGCAGATTAATTTGCTGATACATTGAGCTGTTATTAGTCTCATTTAGTTTTATTTGCGTCCTTATCCCAAATGAAGTCACAGTCATTAACACTCTGTGAGTCCTGGTGATTTTTGTGCAGTTTAAACACTTTATTCTTAGATTTTTTGTTTAATTCTTCAATCAAAGGCAGTTCTACGGTGCGTCTCTCTAACCCTGAACCTGGGAGTTGCTGGTCATAAACAACTGCAATTTTTTGGGAGGCTTTTACTCGAGAGAAACGTTTTAGCTCCAAGTGATGGCCAAGATGTTGATTTATTTCTGCCCTGCAGAAAATAACATTATTTGAGAACACTAAATATAACACTAAATATTATAATATATTAATGTTATTTTTAGCATAAAACTTTCAGTGTTTATAAAGGTTGTATATTTCATGGCACAAAACATGAGCTATAGACAGTGTCAGTGAAAAATGTCTTTGTATAAAGATGAACTCTAACATTATAACTGAGAAAGCATACATTGCAGCACTTGCACACAGCCTACTTAAATCTAAACTATAAATAAATAATGCAGCCATTTGCTGTCAGAGTGGCTTTGCTCTGTTTGTGTGGACGCGGGGCTACAGGTGCTAGTTATTAGCTCTTTAAACTGAGCAGCCTGAAGCACAGAGGCTCTTAGTGAGGGATGTTCTGATGATGGATGTGCTAGCGGGGGGCAAACGTAGCTCCTTCCCCATGTGTGGGTGTATACTGGTGTAGTGTTTGCCTGTGTGCTGGACTTTGTTCATGATGCGGACACAGATAAATCATTTAAATGTGCTTCCCAGGCGTCTCTGGCCCAGAGGCTGTGCAGCGGTGCTGAGCGTGGCTCCGTTAACCAGCTGTCCCTCTACACTTCACCATCCCTACCCAACATCACCCTGGGGCTGCCCGCAACTGCCACGGCCACTGCTGCTTCCAATGTAAGGAAGAAACTGATTGATCGCAGATTGACTGTTTGCATCTATTAAACTGTGAATGTGTTTATTTGGGGTGTGTTGTCTGTGGCAATTTATTGAAAATCAGTCCTCATATTCACTCTCTCTTCCCCTCCCAGGTGACCTCAGCCCAGCAGGATGGAGGTCTGCAGCCGGCCCTCTCCCTCAGCCCTCCCTTCCTCTCTGGTGGCCACTTGACCCCCTACCTGGCTGAGGCGGGAGCAGGAACAGGCGGACATGGTGCACACAGTCCACTGCTCCAACACATGGTGCTCATGGAGCAGAGCCCGGCACAGAGCCCCCTGGTGACAGGTGGGAGTAGTACATTTTTACTACAGCTAGTAGTGGATAATAGTGATAAAAGTAGTAATGCAGGCTCTATTAGTGGGGGTAGTTTTGGTAGAATGGATGGTAATGACAGGAAAATCAGCAAATAACATGCAACTGTGACTAAAAGTAAAATGATTATTCAGTGCTCCTGAAATTCTCTGGCAACACACACACAAAGAAAAGCATCACCCGACTCAAAGAGTTGTGTGTCTGTGGTACACTGTGTGCACCCTCACACTGACAGATGTCCATTCATTAGCTCAAACTAATGAGCTCCTTTCATATGTCAGCGTATGCTATGAGAGTGTGACATGGTTGCATTGTGCGCCCTTTTCCCATCAGCTCATTCACATCGCTGCTATTTTCAGCGGGATATTAGCAGTGAATGGGCAGTGACGCACATACAGACGCATGTATGTGTGTGTTCGAACACAAAAACGTACAGACAAGGACGTGTGCACGCCCACGCACAGGCCAGGAGCAGAGAGTGAATTTTTACAGCGCAGATGCAAATTACTTCTCAGTTTAGACACGGGAAAGTCACGTTTTTAGCCATCAAAAAAAAACTCTCCGTATCAAAGTACCACACACTTTGCCGTTTCATATCAGCTCCTGCCTCCTCCTAACTCTTTCCAGCTCCACTGTTCCATGTGGTAGCTGTGCATCTGCAGGCTTTTCAGAAGCACTTTGTAAATACTCTGGTAATCATTTTCTCTGATATTTGCACAGTAATCAAGCTTCTCAGTTCATTTCCCGGGCTCGACTGGGTCTGTTTTCCTACTTCTCTCGTTGGGATGATGCACTGTAAATGGACTGTTCACTTTTCCTGGCTTGTATCATCACAATAGAAGAATCGCAGTATGGCAGCACAGATGGCGGTTTTTATTTGGTTCACAAGTACATCTGCTAACTAATCTTAGGTCCAACACCAGTCAGAGTGTTTGGAATCCATGTATTCATGTGTGTGCATCATATATTTATCTTATGTTTTAGGGATTTAGCTTGAAGTCTCATCAGTGCAGCTCAGATTCTAGGGTTTTCCTCAGGTGTCCTGTATTTTAATCCAGCTGTGCATCAGCTGCCTGACAGTCCTCCCCTTCACTCACACATGAACAGCATGAACCTTTCCTGACTGGACACAGCACTCTGGACTCTGGTCTGAGTCCTCTCTGCTTCTGGTTTTTAATCTGGAAAAACACAGTGGCTGTTCTGGAAATGTTGTCATATTCCCCCTCAGCCACCAAAATAGACCATGCAGTCACACAACCATGAATCATTATGACACCTAGTCTAAATAGTAGTTCATGAGGTTCAGGTGCTTGGAGTGGCTGTTGTTCTGGTTGAGATGGTGGGGATCAGACAGTATATACTGTGTGTTTTACCTCCTCCTCTAACTAAAGTCGTCCTTGTTCTTAGGCGTAGGCAGCCTGTCCATGTCATCGACAACCATGGCCAAGCTGCAGCGGCAGCACCGGCCCCTGGGGAGGACTCAGTCGGCCCCGCTGCCCCAGGGGAGCGCTGCCCAGGCTCATGCCCAGGCCCTGGCCCTGCAGCAGCTGGTGGTCCAGCAGCAGCACCAGCAGTTCCTGGAGAAGCACAAGCAGCAGTTCCAGCAGCAGCAGCTCCATCTCAACAAGGTGAGGGGTGGAGACTTAGAGTTTCATCTTTAGTTATGCTCATTTTCCCTCTTTTCTAACTTTCTTCCACACTCTTTTGTTGTTCCTTTTTTTTTTTTTAAACAAAAGCATCATATCCAGAAAAAAGGAAGATGCTTGACTCTTCTGAAAGTTGCTCTGAAAGTTGCACATGTTGTCATTATTATTATTATTATTATTATTATTATTATTATTATTATTATATAACATGTTAGACAGAAGAGGCCACAGATCCGAAGTTACATTCAAGTAAACTAATAATTAATTAGGCCTTGAAGCCACCGTGGGCCTGCACAGGAGCTGTAGTGTAGTTGTTTGTGTGGGCAGCAGCCAGTAACATGTTGTTGCTGTGTGTGTGTTTGTGTGTGTGTGTGAAGTCCTTGGTTTTATTCAGCCGTTTTCTTTCTCTCTACTTCTTCCTCTGTAGTATTTTTGTTTGCGAGTAGGTGGAGGCAGCTTTGGGTTAACATGTATAGCAGTGTGTGTGTGTGTGTGTGTGTGTGTGTGTGTGTGTGTGTGTGTTTGTTTGTGAGAATGTTTGCATCCACGTCTCTGTGTGTTTGTGGCTGAGACAGTTGCCACGGGCTGCAAGGTAACTGTGCGCTGCCATGGCAACAGAGCGGAAGCCTTAGCCTAATATGGTCAGGGAGGAAGCGAGCAGCCGATGCTCTGGATGGCTTTACCTTTTCGAGCAGAGTACTCACTGGAGGAGAGGTGGGTGGATGAAACAAGGGATTTCCTCTCCTCCTCCTCCGCCTCCCCCGCTCTGTTCTGCTCTCTTTCACTCCCTCCATATGTTTCAGAGCTCTCGAGTGGCAGCTTTTCACAGAAACATCTCTATAACAGCCTCTGGCATGCCAAGGACGGATACTGCAGGAGTTTTGTCAGGACTAAAATGAAAATCTCCACTTCAAGCTTTGTTCTATTCTGTAGAGTTAATTAGAATCCATGAAGAGCTGCTTTTGTTCAATTTTTATTTTTTGTCCCACACATTATAATGCAGTTACAGGAGAAACCAGCAGTCCATTTATTGATTACTTGATTATCAAACATGCTTAATTGATCTGCAACTATTTTGATAATGGATTCATCTTTTCAGTAACATTTACTGGTTCCACCTTTTCACATGTGAGCATTTGCTGCTTTTCTTTATCATAAACAGAATATTTTATCTCCAAAATGATTAAATCAAATAATCAGGAATAAAGCAGCAGATTAATCAATAATAAAAATCAATAATTGTTATCTGTGAACCAAACCAAAAGTTTCAGGCTTCTATTATGATGGGTCAACAGAAACACACACAGTGAATATCAGTTTGAACCAGATAAAGAGGAGGTTTGAGTGAAGTAGAGCAGAGGAGAGCAGTGGGATCAAAGGAGGAGGTGAAAAATGTGGGAGGGGTGGGGGAGAAGTTTGTTTGGACGCCAAGAAAAGAGTAGAACAGTACAGCAGCTGGGGGGGGGGGGTGAATGAGAGCCGGTGAATGCTCTGACGTCAATGCTGTCCCCTGGCACAGAGCCAGGGGACCCAGAGGCTTGCAGCTCTGGGAAACATACACACACACACACATACATACACCCCCCTCCTAAACACACCTGTAGATATGGCCCTCTCTGGAGACTTCCAGCAAACACTCCTCTTTCTCACTGTTCTCGCAGTCTTCGAATGATAAACGCTCGCACACAGGGAGGCGAGCACTCTGCAGCCTTGAATGGCAATTTGAACTGTTCATGTCAGTGACAGTGAATGAATAGACAATTGAATCACTACCCGGTTAACAGCAGGCCCCAGAATGAGTCGATGAAAAGTGGCACAACGGGGAGCGTGGAATGTCTCTGTTTCGACGAGACACATTTTGCCCTGGAGTACAGTCAGCAGAGCGGCCACTCACATTCAATTAGAGCGGGTAGGTTTGAAATGAGCAAGACACCAATCTGACTGAGTAATCCAAATTAAGCTTGTTAAAAGAAGAATGCTCCAGAGAAAAGAGTGATTTGCCAGGAATTTGATTCAGAGAAGAGCGTGTCCGTGTGTCTGAATGTAGCCTCATGCATCGGAGAGGATTTGTCACGTCCTGCTGTTGTAAATTTCAACCCCCCACCCCCACCCCACTCCTGTGTCCCACAGATGATGACCAAGCCCAGCGAGTCACCTGTGGGGCGTCAGCACCAAAGCCACCCCGAGGAGACGGAGGAGGAGCTGAGAGAGCACCAGGACGGTGGAGCTCTGCTGCCGGGGGTCACCATCAAGCAGGAGCCCCTTGACCCGCAGGAGCTGCAGGAGGAGGCGATGCAGCAGCACAGGGAGAGGGAGCGGGAGAGGCAGGCGGAGCAGGAGCTGCTCTTCAGACAGGTAGAGGATGGGGAGCAGGAAAAAACTGAAAAGTGAGACATCTGCCCTAGTTTACAGCTGTAAAACAACGTAGGCTGAGGGAATCAATATGAAGTTTCAGAGAATTGATTCCAACTCTGCTTGGCACTAATATATTGTAGGTGTTCCTGGGGAAGTCCTGCAGAGGTGAAAACTAAAAAAAATAAAAAACAAACGCAGAAATGTAATTTGCGCTGTGAAAATGTTGCTCGGTGTCCCATGGCGTCCCTGTGATTAAACGCTGAGGGAAAATCGAAACTGCATCATTTGTTTTGGCTGCCATCTTTTGGCCATAAGTTGCACTCGCAATATAAAATATGTCAAAGGGATTTTTCATCCCTCTTAGTCCTCTGAGGCATTTTAATGTTAGCACGTCAGCTGGAGAATTCTTCTTCTTTTCCTCTTTTCATTTGTGTGTGTGTGAGCAGCAGGCCTTGTTGTTGGAGCAGCAGAGAATTCACCAGCTCAGAAATTATCAGGCCTCCATGGAGGCTGCCGGCTTGTCGATTTCCTTCCCGGGACACCGCCCCCTGTCCAGGGCCCAGTCGTCTCCTGCCTCTGCTTCCTCTTTTCCAATCAGCGTCCCGGCCCCTGATCCTCCCGTCAAACCTCGATTCACCACAGGTCAGCACCACCATGCTCTGTCACTGAGGTTTTCCTCACGTCTGCTTACCTGCAGCTGTTTTTGCTCATAGTTTTGATGCCAAGCTTGCTGTTCAGCTGTGTTTTCCTGGCTCATGTATCCTTTTTAAATCTTGAATCTGAAGTATTTATTGCAATGATAGTAGCCTCCCTCTGGTCTGCCCCAGACATTCATTTGAGAACTTTTTGGCTCCTCAGTTCACTTCCTCCCCGGTGCATGTGGGGCTGGGAGGAGGGAATGTCCAGAAAGCAGGTGAATTGGCCAGAAAATGGTTCTGACCTCCATCTGACTGCAGTTGTAATGGAGCTAGATGACTGAAAATCTTCTGTTCTCTCTTACTTTTTGCTCTTTTTAAACATCTTTAACTGTTTAAACAAAGATAAAAATACTGAAGGGAGTTAAGGAGGACTCTCCCTTTCCAGAAGAAAGAGCGAAGCTCCTGTGAGCCGTAGACTTTTGTGCTGATAAGTGTTATCACATAAAGCTGCTAAATATTTTGACAGTTTCTGCATGCACCATAGTGGAAGATATTTTTATAACAGCTTGGCCTACTTTACTCCCACTCAGTTCCAAACTGCATTGAAAATTTAGAGGAAAAAAATGTGGCATGAGAATGAGAATCATAGGCTGTAAAGTTTCTCGTTTCAGTCAATGTTTAACACATGAATTTGATTCACAAACACATGTGATGCATGTACACAAGTGTTTTAATAAGTGTGTGTGTGTGCGTGTGTGTTTCCTCAGGTTTGGTGTACGACTCTTTAATGCAGAAGCACCAGTGTATGTGTGGAAACACCAACAGCCACCCTGAGCACGCAGGACGGATTCAGAGCATTTGGTCCCGGCTGCAGGAGACCGGGCTCAGAGCGCAGTGTGAGGTACTTTACAAGTGGAAAAATCTCCACGCTGAACATCACATAAAGTAGTAAACTGCATATGAGAGTTGGATGTGTGTGTGTGTGTTTGCGTGTGTGTGTGTGTAGTGTATCCGTGGGAGGAAGGCCACTCTGGAAGAGCTGCAGACAGTTCACTCTGAAGCCCACGTCCTGCTGTACGGAACCAACCCTCTCCGACAGAAACTTGATTGTAAGCTCACACACACACACACACACACACACACAGCAGTTCTCACGAGCTCATTTATATTCACTAAGTGTCTCTAATTTAATGTTCATTTCCTGATCATCAGGTTCAATCACTCCCATGTTCGTGCGGCTCCCGTGTGGAGGGGTGGGGGTGAGTACAGTTGTACGGTGAATTAATACACAAGTTTGCAGTGTGATATAAACTGGACACACCTCCATTGTTTGACAGGGAAACAAACAGGCAGTTCACGATAATTCATTAGATCAAACACAATGAAGAAGAAAACACTTTAAATTTAAGTAGAATTAAATGAAATAAAATTAAAAGAAGACAAAAAATGAATTAATCGCAGATAAGTCCTCCGTCTCTTTAATTCCTTTGATGTCTTTCCGTGTTGTGGTTTTAGCTCAGGTGTGAGCGTTGTGTGTTCTGTGTTTCCAGGTGGACAGCGACACCATTTGGAACGAGGTCCACTCGTCCAGCGCAGCTCGTCTTGCTGTCGGCTCTGTCGTGGAGCTCGTTTTCAAAGTGGCTACTGGAGAGCTGAAGGTAACTGTGGTCACACTCGTCTCTCCTTTTTTTCTGTCCCACACCATATTAAAAAAAATTTATAACATATGCTATTTTATCATGGTAACCATCGTGCAGGGCTCCCACAGGGTTTGATCATCTTTAAAAAATTGTGGAAAAGGAAAATAAGAAAATGATTCCAGGGGATTTATTGTTTTGACAAGACCACAAATAAAAAGTCTTGGACTGCAGCCTCCAGTTTTTTTCATGATCAATTAATCTGTCAAGAACACTGTGAGTTTATTTGAATGAACTGATTAATTGATTAATTATTTGGCCTAGAAAATGTCAGAAAGAAGATGTCAAAGTTATGTTACAGCCACACACTGTTGTTAACTCTTCATATGACTTTGTAAGTCTGATAGTTTCCCATTTCTAAACATTATAGTCCCCCCTCTTTGTGTTTGGTTAAATTACAGTGTTTTTAGCAGTGGTTCACCACTACACAGTCAGTGCAGAGGAAACACTGAGTGGTGACCAGTGCCTGTCTGTCTTTCCAGAATGGTTTCGCTGTGGTCCGCCCTCCTGGACACCACGCAGAGGAGAGCACTCCCATGTAAGGCCACGACCTTCACCACACTCAGTTGGAGACACTTAATCTATGCATATACAAATACCAGCACCTGGATTAGATATTACATAAACCATTGAGTTCATTTGCACATAAAGTAGTGAGTGCCTTTATTCTGCCAGCTGTTTCAAGGACTGCTTTATTTATTTTTCATATCCTTCTCACAACGTGTTTAAAGTGCTCTGTGAAAACATGAAAATGGAGCAGGAAGGTGCTTTGGCACGACTGAATTTCATAACAGACAGGACGACTCAGCCCTCCCTCTGTCTGCTGCCGTTTCAGGGGTTTCTGCTACTTCAACTCTGTGGCCATCGCGGCCAAACTGCTGCAGCAGAGACTCAGCGTCAACAAGATCCTCATCGTGGACTGGGTCAGTCTCTTGAGTAACCACATGTCTGTAGTGCGATGTAGTGGGAACACAGTGAACAGAACCAGTTAGATTTTATTTGTCCTCTCAAAGTTTCCTCTGATATGTCTTTGAAAAGCTTGTGATTATATCATGTGTGTGCTGTCCACCCTCAGGACGTTCACCATGGCAACGGCACCCAGCAAGCTTTCTACGATGACCCTAATGTCCTTTACCTGTCTATTCATCGCTATGACGACGGCAACTTCTTCCCTGGAAGCGGGGCACCTGATGAGGTGAGTGTGTGTGTGTGTGTGTAACAGGAACTGCCATCAGACCTGAATGTAAAATAAAGTTAAAATGAGTGTGAGTCACACGTGTGCGTCTTTCTGCAGGTGGGCAGTGGTCCTGGAGTCGGGTTCAACGTCAATGTTGCCTTCACCGGGGGCCTCGACCCCCCCATGGGAGATGCAGAGTACCTGGCTGCCTTCAGGTACCAGATACTCTCTCACCAGATCAGATACAGATAAACCAGTTTGGCTTCAGATGACAAGCCTGAGAGTTAAGCCAATTTATACCTGACCTTCCTTTTTAATACCAACACCAGAGTCATCGTGTGGGTGTGGAACATGTGGAAGCTTTTTAAAGTTTCTCAACCCATTAAGAAACACTTCATTCTTCTGTTTATCTAACATATTCAAAACCACCAAATTTGGAGATGAACTGCTTCTTCTGCTAGCAGGTAGTTGTTCTATTGTTATTGGGGATGCAATCGACCATCATTATTATTTTCCTCTCAGTTAATTGCTGAAACATTTGGTTTATAAAATGTCCATCACAGGTTCCTAAAGCCCAAAGAATCTCATCAGACAAATAAAACCAGAAAATGCTGAAGGTGGTGAAGCAGTCAAGATGCATCCTAGTAGAGGGGAAATGTTTGCTGGGTCATGAAACAGATTAAAATCTAATTTTTATTCAGTTTGAGTATCTTCTCCATTCACATTGAAAAATTGGCTTTTCCAGTGTATAATCTTTATACTCCACCCTCCCACCCTCAGGTCAGTGGTGATGCCCATAGCCAACGAGTTTGCTCCGGACATCGTGCTGGTCTCTTCGGGCTTTGATGCCGTGGAGGGACACCCTCCACCACTGGGCGGCTACACTCTAACGTCCAAATGTGAGTGGGAGATTATCTGAAGTGTGTTTCTTATCTCTCGCTGCAGCACTCGACCACACAAAGCAAAGACATGCACAAAAAGTTAGGGACCGACAGAGGCTGGAACTCGTGTTTCTCTTCGGCAGACAAACTGTTAAAATGTAAATTAAATTCAGCTGCTGTAGCATAACACACACTCTTCCGTAACCTTTCTCCAGGTTTTGGCTATCTGACCAGGCAGCTGATGACCCTCGCTGGAGGCCGAGTGGTCCTGGCTCTGGAGGGGGGTCACGACCTCACCGCCATCTGTGACGCCTCCGAGGCGTGCGTGGCCGCCCTCCTTGGCCAGGAGGTAAGGAGGTCACTTTGCCAACACACAAGATGTGAATCCTAATTAAATGTTCAATGTTATGCTAAATCAGAGGGTTGATGTTGGAAACAAAATGGACGGGACAAAGCAGAGCGTGGTTTTCTGGTTCTGTGCCAGATTTGTTCCCATCACATGTAAAATTGGACTCACAAACCACTTTTGTTATTTTAGAGCAACCTGGGTACATGAAGTCATTTTAATAAACTGGATATTTCTTTTATTTTAATCTCATGTTAATCTGAAAAACCTAAGGTGTAATTTGGCCTCCTTCTTATAATCTTATATAGGTTGTACTATGACTTGTGACAGATTCCAGTGTAAAATATGAGAGAATCCTGATGATGTTGCCCTGATCAGTTTCAGTGGAATAAACTGAGGTTACGTGGTGCATTATTTCCAGATCGACCCCTTGTGGAAAGTATTAGAAATGCAGCCTGTTACGTGCTTGTGTTTACATTTTCTGGTGTGTTTTTGTCTTGTGCAGCTGGACCCACTGCCAAAGGCCGTCCTGGAGCAGAGGCCCAACCCCAACGCCGTCCGCTCTCTGGAGAAAGTTTTAGAGACTCACAGTGAGTTCGTCCTCAGTAACATGACACAGATGCACACATAGAGGGACACAGACCTCTTCACTGTAAGAAATCCTTTATTAGTCCCTCAGTGGGGAAATTGCATTTAGCAACAGCAAGATTACAGCCAGTAAGTGAAGTAAAATATGAGTAAGACCAATATGGCCAAAACAAGATACTAAACTAAGAGAACTAAGAGAAAATATAAGTAAGACCAATATGGCCAAAACAAGATACTAGACTAAGAGAGGGCTTTTTGTTTCACATTTATGGGTTACTGAGATTTTGAGAGAATGATAAAGAGGCAATAGTCAGAAGTCACACTGAAAAAAAACTAAAGCTACTTTAAACTACTGATGTATCAGAGCAAAGGAGAAGGTGGATGTAAACAACAAAACAACACGAGTGAGTGAGACTCATCTGTCACCACTTTTAATATATATACAATATTGTCTATTGTAATATTTTAAAAAGATCATTCAAAAGCATCTCTGCTGTATGTTTATGAGAGGAAGTTATTCTTTTTTTTTCAGTAAATGGTTCTTTTTTGCTCTTTAATGGCCGTTTTTGTCAGTCGGCTTCTCAGGGTTTGCAATTTGTAAATCATTTAACACACACACACCTGAGGAAAACCCAGGTGACCCTCGAGCACAGACATCCCTCACCCTGTTCTACTTTCCGGTTCATTCATTTCGTCTGTTTCTTTTGTCTTTCGTCTTCTGTCTCTGCTTCATCCTCTCAGGTAAGTACTGGCGTTCGGTGCATCGCTACTCACCGCGGCTGGGTCTTTCCCTGCTGGAGGCCAAACGAGGAGACTCAGAGGAGGCTGAGGCCGTCAACGCCATGGCCTCTCTGTCCGTGGCCAATACCAACACCATGGATCAGAGGTAAAGGACCCAAAATCACTGCAGCAGGGAAGAAAGCTCTATAGAGACAGAGACAAAAATCATTTTAACAAATACTATTAAAGGTCAACCAGCAACATATCTAGATTCAGGTTTTTGCATTTAAAATATTCAAACTTCCTGGGATATAGCCTCACAATCAGGGAAATATTTCTAAATGTAATGCATTGTTTTAATCCTACAGGGACAGTGCACATGGGTAAACACTGCTATAACTGCACCAGTTAAACAAAAGGGGTTTCTTTTATCTGTGGTCTTTTTTTGAAGAGTAAAAAATTAAAATGACAAAAATTATTGAATTCATTTCTAAGCTTGCAGAACAAAAGTAAAAAGAGAAGAGAATATTAATTTAGTTAAAAAAATATTAAAGTAACACTCAACACAGATGCGCATAATTCAAGACATTCAGGTAATGAAATGTGGAATGATAAAGGGTGAATGAGTGAATGTCGAAGTGAAGCCAGCTGGACAACTCTCAAAGTCCCAAACAAAAGTGTGTGAAAGGTGAAGAAGAGAGAGTGTTTCAGAGTTACTGTACTGGCTCTGCAAACAGACAGTGGCAGGGTCGGTGGAGTCCCAAGTCCACGAAGGTCAGGAGGTCAGGAAGCGTAGCTGCGCTGCAAGACGCCATTTTACAGGTGGTTTGGAGGAAATATGACGCAGAGGCTGAGGTTTAATATCCGTTTATGTGTCTGTTCATTTTCTCTCCAGGCCGGAGGAGGAGCCGATGGAAGAGGAGGAACCACTGTAACGGCGGGAAACACGAGGGTGTCACACTGCTACCATTGACCTCTCCGGAGAACGCCTCTTTGAGCTGCGGAGAGTCGCGACTGATCCCTTCATTTAGTCCCCCTAACCCCACTCACCACGTCAGTCACCTTGATTGGCAGCCCCTCGGCCAAAACGAGGGAGAGGGGGTGGGCTCAGCCTCAGAGAAGGGAGCCAATCAGGAGACAGAGGACTGAATTGGAAAAAAAAATTAAACATAACAGTGCTGCTTTGGCGGCACTCAGAGACACTCATTTTTTTCTGTCAGTCTTCGCACCCCCACGTTAGCCCACAGGAGCTAACCAAGTGAGCACGGCAGCGGGCGAGTGTATTTGGAGCGGGGGCGAGATCAGGTCTCGTCATAGAAAGGTGTGATAACACCTCTGTGCAGAAACATACGGTGCTTTACACAGCTGCCCTCTGACCACATACAGTATGGACACCAGGGACAGCAGACGCCCCCAGCTGTCAAACGCAGCTCGGGGAATTTCTTTTCTCTTTTCTCAACTATTTTCCCTACAAAATAAGGGCATTGCGGCAACTGAGATAATATTTTACAAGATGCGTTCACTGTGGACTTTGGTTGGCCGAGTCGGCTTTTACAAAGATTTGATGGTGAGACTGTCACCTTTCTGGACCAGCCTGTCTTTGAAGGTTGACGAGTGAGAGGAGTGCCTTGGGGAGGGTCCGCTGGATTTCAGGATTGTTCAGGAAAAGATTGCCTTAAGTTAAAACATTTTTCTCGCTGAGGAATCAGTGTGAGGGAGGGACACGGGAGAGTTTCAAGTCCTCTTGGGACGAGAACGACAAAAATAAAGCAAACAATCTTTCAGCATGTTTACTTGGATCGTGATGAAGACAACATTTATGTCTCTCACAGCCTCTCTTGAAGAGTTACTTTACTTTTGGATGGAGCTATTTTTCTGTAAAAAAAGAAAACGCTTTGTAAAGGTAGTTGCCAGCTTCAGTAGAAAAAGGTGCAGATATGGAGACCTTCAAACAAGGAAATTAGATTGAAAACTGTCAAAAAGGTTTAGCCTTTAATGTAGCTTCCCTTTAACCGAAGTCATTGCTTTGTAAAACACATAAAGCATGCATTTGAGCAGAGAGACCAGGCATTTTTGCAAGATTTTTGAATGTTATCCAAAAGAGAAAGCCAAGCAAGAAAAGCCAAAGCATGAGTTTGCATATAATAGTACTTTCACTCCACTTAGCTGGCAAATCGACAAACATTTCTTGTATTGGCCCTTTCAGATAAGGCTCCCAATACCCAGTTCAATGTTTACTAATTTAATCCTTCACAGATCAAGTGAGCATTTCTTTACGTGTGCTGATCGACCTCCCATGCTTTGCCGGTTGGCAACTACCTTGGTTATTCATGTATATTGAACTGAATATATTTTGAGAGGCAGTAATCAAGTATTGCCTGTTTGTATCTACATGTATGATTTCCACATCAAGTTGTCAATTTACAATATCAGAAAATGTGTTTGGTAAGCGTGTCCACTTTTTATTTTTTATTGTATAAGATTATTTTTCTAACTTTTTTCATCCATAGATTTTGTTCTGTGTTTTTATCCGTTTTCTGGATAGTTATAGGGCTGCCATTCACTCACTTAGTACTATTGTCACTTCTTGTTCAAAACTTTTTCTTTCTTTCTTTCTTGTATTTATCAAAAATAAGGAGCAACACTTTCTTTCTTTCTACGGCTCTTTAAGCCTTTCTGCATTTTCATCAATTATGTATTTATAACATGTACTGTTTATAGGAGATTTGTATATGGAAAATTTATAAATGTACTCTAACTAATGACAGCTATGATATTGTGAGCGAAAAACAGTATGGTGTGTGATATTACTCCATGAACTTAAAAAAAAGCAGCATATTTAACATCAACTGCACTGTTTTCAAGTTGTCCTCAGCTGAAACCTGGTCATTATGTGGCACTGCGATTTCCTTTTTAACACCGTCAGAGTAAAACATTTGATCACTTTGTTGCCTAATCAATAGTTTCCTCTTGTGCATGAAATGCACTTAACCTTTCGACTGTGACGACATCACACACCCAAAAAAAAAAGAGGTTCAGAGGCCATTTTATGTAGCTACCCAAGTTTCCCTCAGCAGGAAAAGAAAAGAGGACACAGGTGTCAGGAACGTGGAATTTTAACCAGTTTTGGATAGAAAACATCAGCCAATCATTTTAAAAGTCTCTCTCTGAGCATGTGTTGCACTGTCATGCTTGATTGTCCATAACATCAGTGTCTTCCTCTTCCCTTTTCCTGCTCGAATTCAGCTGATCTGACACTGCTAGTAGATCAAATTACATTCAAATTAACCCCATCTGTCAACTGCTTTTTTAAACGCCCGATTAAAGACTATCATGTGTATTTTAAGTTGATATCATTTTCTAAACTTGTACATTTTGAGATTAAGTTGATATTTTTTCATGTCTAACAAAACATTCCACTTGTTACTCGTTTAATTTGGCTTAACTTTTTTTTATTTAAAGATGAATTTGAGGTTTTTTGTAGAAACTTTAATACTACTCTTTCTTTTTTGCCGTCTGCTCGCGCCAACTTTAACTCTTTGCATGGTTTGTGAGTCAGCATGCCTGCTTGTCTATGTAATAAAAATGTATTTGCACAATAGAAGAACACTGGAAGACTTAAAAAAACGAAACCTCCCACGGCAACTCCCCAAGAGCACCAGGCGGGACGGTTTTCTTCCTCTCTGGTGTTCAAACAATTCAAAAGACTTTGTCCAAATGACTCCACTGAGAAACATTTGATATTGTTCTTATTGAATATCGTTTTCAATAAGTGATTTTAACAAGATTCAGCACTTAGCAACATGTATGGACTGTGTTTAAGAGAAACGTGCTCTGCCAAACCTCTGCTACATTCACACCTTAAAAAGACTCTCCCAAAGAATGTTCCTCTTTCAAAGATTTTTAAACGGGCACTATTACGGTAGAGAAATGACGGATATCGGTTGAGAAAAGGTTTGGAAAAAAGGGCATCGTCGTTTGATTGTCACACCCACCTCGGCCAGTTCTATATATGACCACTGTGGCTCAAGAGCAATTCTTGGTTTACATGTAAATGGATTAAAAAGTTATTTTTTGTTTGTTGTTTGTCTCTATTGATGAAAAATGTTATCTTTCTTTGGGACCTACGCTTTCATCTCTGACATCATCTATAAAATATATTTCTGAAAAATACAAGCACCTGTGGTTGTATTGGCTTTTTTTCTTTGCATGAAGTGAATGTACATAAAAGCTGTTCAGGGTTTAAAAAAAGGTCAAGATTGGGGAACTTTTGGTTCTATTTCAGGAACTTTTCACCTCAATAATGAGCTGCCTGGAAAAAATCAATTCACCAGATACTCTTATCAGTGTGAAGACATCTAAAGTGTAGTATCTGCTCTTCATTCCAGACAAAAAGGTAAATCTTCCAGTTATCTGAGTGATAACAAAACATTACATTATCAGCAGACAGAAAACCTGAGGAAGGTTTTCTTCAGTGTGGACTTTTGTCGTCTTTCTGCTTTTATTATCTCAGTGAAGTGATTACTCAAAGTCCATGTTAGCTCAATCCAAGTGTAAATAATCAGTGGTGCTGGTTGTAGAAAAATGTATTTAAAATGACCACAAACAATCCTCGTTGTCTTTTTCCAGTGTTCGTACCAGTGGAATTTCTTCCAGTCTCTGACCTGCGTTGGATCTGAAGAACAGGAAATTAGCTGCCAGGCATATGACAGCAATGATGGTAGAAAGTATGTCACCAGAGTGAAGAAGGCAGGTCACTGGTTTGAGGAGACATACGAGGGGCATGAAGTCTCAGCTGACTTCTCTCTAAGTGGAAAATTTAATTATGAGACCCAACATCACAAGTGTGCACACAGGATTTAAGCAAAGTCCAAAGCAGCAGCAGCAGCTGTCAGGTGACCTTTGTTTTTCTGTATGGGTCGAGTTAAAGAGCGCCGTGGAATTTTCTGTGATGAGTTTAAAAACTAAAGGGGGAAAAAAACAACTGTTTTCATAAAGGGCTCCATGTTTGGTCGCTAAAATGTCACAAAATGGTGAAACATTTCCATTTATTGTTTCCAAAAGCCCAGGCTGAAGTATTCAAACAGCTTCCAGCTAACCAAACCCAAAACATTCACTTTATTATCATGGAAGCCGAAGGAAGAAGATGATGGAAACTGATTTTTTTTTAACTGATTTGATATAAAAAAAAAAACTTTTTCTTTAATAAAAAAAAGGCAAAAAAATGTAATTTGGGTTTTTCCTCTTCCAAAAAAAAAGAAAAGAATAATGAACAGTTCATACAAATAATTACAAGCAAAGTTAAGAATAAACAGAAGAAGAAGAAGGTGTCACATGTTCATAGTCACATGTATAAAAGATAATGACAATGATATGAGAAAATGCTTTGATGAATACATCATTTAATTGATAAGCCATTTTTAAAAGGAAAGTTAATATTTTCTTTGATGAATGATAGCCGTATAGTTGGAAATGAGAAGGAATATTTAATAAACAGTTTATATTGGTAACATTTTCATATAGTATGAATAAAAATACAAGTGCTTTACAAAAACAAGGTTAAAAAAACAAACAAACAAAAAACAAACAAGCATTCAGGCGAGAGAACAACTTATAATGCAGACATTATGTGGTACGAGTGCACATGTGTCAGTGGACGCTGTCCAATGAGGAGAAGCCACTTCCCTTTTACCATGCAAATACAGACCTGGTATTTCCTCTCTGCCGACGCTCCCCGCTTCTGCACAAGTGCAATGCTCAGGCTGCAGCGTTAGCAAATCCATTTTCTCATTTTCGTAACCTTTTTTTTTTCTTTTGGTTTTATTTTTTACTCCTCTTTGTTTTTCTTTCGTCGTGCACAACCGCACCGGGTTTTCGGACATGCCGAACATCGTGCTTTTTAGCGGGAGCTCTCACCACGACCTGTCCCAGAAAGTGGCTGATAGGCTGGGGCTGGAGCTGGGCAAAGTGATAACGAAGAAATTCAGCAACCAGGAGACATGGCGAGTACACTTGCAATTTGTACACGACGCGTATTGCCGCCTTGGGTTTTGGCATTTTAAAATCAATTAGAAGCCTATTTTTTTTATTGGAAACGCGCGTGTTGCCTCAGCCTCCGTGTCCCATGTGGGTATGCTAACTCGAGGCTAACAATAGTTTACTACACGTGACTAGCTAGCCACATGTAAACACAGCAGGCTAGCATGCTTGTTGCAAGCTAACGTCAGTGCGTCCATTAAAGGACTGCTCTTTTTTGTTGATAATTCTCTGCCTAGCTCTTGTGGCTGTTAAAGTAAACCAGCCTTACAGGAGCAGAAGTTGTGAACTAGCATAACGTTATATTTATCACGTTAATGTTAAGCTGTGTCTTGTTTCTCGTGTCTTGATAACGGAGGAGGCCATGGCTACTGTTAGCAAGCTATGTCCCCGAACCCTGTGAATATATCATTACATCATTTATACAGACATCGGTGCAACTGATTAATCACTGCAGTTTTAATCGATATTGTCCAATTCCTGCGTAGAACAAGTGGAGTAAGGCCAGGGAAGAGCTTGTCCGATAATGGGTGCTGGGTGGTTTACTGTCATTCAACGGGGATTTACGTTAACAGGCTAACTACAGACGATAGCGTGGCTCACTGCAGCTACAAGCGCCTGACAGGGCTAGACTGCACAATATGAACATCCTCGGCTAAACTAATCTGATAATTTGCAGGAGCCCTGTAGTTCAGTAAGGATACAGTTTAGATAGCTGTCATTACTGCCTGTTTAGCAGGGGACGTTTGTGATGTGTCCAGTGCTTAAGTCACATGCGCATCCAAATTGACCATTAGTTCAATCAGTGTCTGCACGCAGCTAGCCTCCTTCAATATTAGCATTTTGTTACTCTGACTGCCTGTGTGGCTGCCCGGCCTTGAACAGAGTTAAGCTCCTGCAGGATGGGTGACCCTTTGGCTTCATGCTGACCCGTCTGCTGAACTCATCACCTTCACTCACACCTTTTGTACATTGCAGCTTTAAATTGAGGATATATTTGAATGTATTTATGGCTGAAGACATGATCGTTCAGCCTCCCAGCCAGCTCATCTAAGTGCATTTTAGTCTCTTTGATGGAAAACCCTGCATTAATGTGCTTTGTGATTTGGTGGCTTGGTGAGCACAGCATTAACATTGTCACTGATGCTTTCTGTGTGCTGTAATGCACTCTGGATAAAAGTATCCTGCATAGGTTGTTTTGTAATCGTCCCCCTAAACAGGTGTCATGACCCCTTTATCCCTTTCATAAAACCCTCTCTGCTGGTGATGTTTCCACACACAACTCTTAAAATCCAGGGAAAACTCTGATTATCCGTGCTGAGGTTTCTCTCTAGGGAACGCAGCTGTTTGTGCGACACAAAGTGCAAAACAGAGATTATTTTCTCATCCTCACACACTAACAGGGAGGTGAGAACAGTATGCTGATAGCAGCTTTTCACAGCTCCAGTGCAGGTTACTTTCAGAGGTCAAGGACCAACGCCGAGGGACTGGGTTCCTGGGAATAAAATTGCAGGAACACTTTATGTTTGTTTTGCTCAAGGAGAAATATCCAAATAAAGATTTTATTGACAGTGGTCAGCTTGGTGTCAGAACGTAGTTGCAGTAATATAAGGCACTTATCCAGACTGAGAGTATAAATTCCAGATTTTATTTTTAATGACTACAGGGTTTTGGTTTTTTTTTTTTAGCATCTGTGGCAGGAAATGTTTTGTTCATGTTGGCGATGAATGTCCAGCCTAAATGCCTGAACACATTGTTGGCACATTTTGATGTGTTCTGCTCACTGTTGCAGCAGCCTGTGTTTGAAACTTAAACTTGTAAAAACTTTGGCTTCTTTTATTAAATGTAGTAAATTAGTCTTGTAGAAAAACATGTCACATTTCTCAGAGTATTGAGCAAGTATAGTTTTTGGTATCGCTACTGAAATGTAGGTGCCATGCTGGCACTGGCATCGAAACATGTCTGCAGCCCGCTCTGCTGCAGCAACAGTTTGTCCGATTACTGGAAGCTGTTTTGAGTAAACTGTTAATCATTACAGCAAAAAAGGCAAACATTTGTAGGTTCAGCTTCTCAAGTATTTGTTGTGCTAATTTTGGACTGTGGGGAAACTGTGAAATAACATTTTCACTTTCTTTGACACGGTCCTAGTTGTAAACTCATATTAATGTAACGTTTACCAAAGAAATTCTCCTGATTGATCACATTGTTGTTGCCCGATCGTGCTTTTAGAGGCTGTGTTCAGTTATAACTTTATTCCTAATGAAAATGAACTTTTCCTCTTGTGTTTATCAGATGATTTTAAGGGTTTTTCTTCGTGGGCAGAGCTTAACATTCATGCAATGATACAAATGTATGTGAGCTGAAGCAATTCTTACCATTACAGACACATTTCTAAGTGCTGGCCTCTTTTTAAAAAAAAAAACAACAAAATAAATAAAACAAAAAAAACCTGTCTGTGCAGGCCCGAGTCTCACCCTGAACAAATGTCCTCTGATCACATGACCGACCCTGGGGTGGACTAGGTTAAATACCACAGAGGAATGTTTCACACACATGCTGCCTGCTCTGGGTTCAGTGTTTCTGGCTGGTTGACACTGAGCGTGTGTGTGTGTGGGACTCGGCCCAAACCTGTTTAACATTCAGAGCTGCTCTGTCATACTTACCTTTGTACAGGGTTTGAGTGAGGCTGAGTGGGTGAAAACTCTGTGCTCATAAATGCATCATTGGTGTTTAATAATAAAGTGTATGACATTTATTGACAGGAAGGGTTGCTTGTTAATAAAGATTTGATGAAATTGTCGTTTTCCTGTGGATTCAGTGTGGAGTTTAACCCTGAAGTTGGCATGTTCCCGAGGTAAAATAAGCTCCTCTCCCCTTCTGTTTCTTTCAACAGTGTGGAAATTGGGGAAAGCGTGCGAGGCGAGGACGTGTACATCGTGCAGAGCGGCTGTGGCGAAATTAACGACAACCTGATGGAGCTGCTAATCATGATCAACGCCTGCAAGATCGCCTCCTCTTCCCGCGTCACCGCCGTCATCCCCTGCTTCCCCTACGCCCGGCAGGACAAGAAGGACAAGGTAGACACACACACACTTATACGCATTATCAGTCCTAGATCCAGTTGGGATATTTGCTGGACAGACATTAAGCTGTCCCGTAGCCATGTTTTGTTGCATCCTCTTCTGACATTGGTGACTTGAACTTCCATGAAGTCACAAATCTGTCAAAATAAGTCACTGCAGCTGCATCTTTTGCTAAATGCCAAATGTTATTATTTCCCTCCGGCACTACAGGTTGACATGTTACCTCACTTTGCAGTCATGTATTAATGAGAAACTTCACATTGGTGTTACTGCAGCACTCCTGTGTGCAATTTGGGCCGTTTGCTGCTCTCGGAAAATCTCAAATTGACCCATCAGACATTCCAGCAGGCCGAGAAACTGGTTCATGCAGCCTGCTTATCTTGTAAATCATTATCTTGTGTTGCCTCAGTTGTTAATGTAGCTGCCGCAGCAAAACACGTCCACATGAATCAACAAGAAAACGGTGGTTTTCAACTAGTTTGTGGAGAGAGAGAGAGAATTTTCCAGTGAATTATTTTCAGTGCTTTTTCCTTCACTCTGCCTGCACTCGCAGTCAGCTCCAGTTCTTCAGTACGTTCCAGATAAATGTCTCATTTTACTCTCATGAGGGTGTAACGTGAGGGTCAAAGATCTGCAAACACTGTGTGACCTCAGGGTCGACCTTTCAGATCAAGTCACTTTGTAAAGCGTGCCGATCACAGGCTTCAGGACTCTGTGTGTTTGAAAATACTACGCAATACTGTACAGTTCACATTTCACAACACTAAGGTTTTTTGTAATGAATCACAAGCTGTGGATAGAAATGGCACACTTGGCTGTAAAATTCTCCTGTCATTATTGTTGTTTAATATCCTTTAACATAAAACATGGAATTTCAAACATCTTAATTTACTGTAATTGTGTATATGCATTAAAAAATATATATATTATTGAAATACTTTGATTTGCGTATTTCACCCAAACAGAAAGCAAAAAGATTGAACTCAACTTTGGACTCAGTGCTCGGCTCCTCGGTTTATTGCGTTGTGGTGAACATTGAGTCCAACTGAATCTCCAAACTCTGCGCTTTCTCCGAGCACTCGCACAAACGCAGCTCAGCCATCATTTCCAGGTAGATGAGTGTTTTGTCAACAAGCTTCTAAGCCTGAACATGTACATCTGCACGGTGTTGGCTGTGTTTCTTGAATGAACGCATTAGCTAAACAGAACAAGCTCGGGGCAGCAGCAAAGCCAGGATGTTTAGAGTGACTCACCATAATGGAAAGGTCACAGGTAAAGTTTGCCGACAGCTTCGACTCCTGCCGAAATGTCTGTGAATAAGATAGAACTCCCTGTGTGAGCTTCGGCCTCAACTGCTCGATTTTATGAAGTCATCCTGTCATTGTTTCACTTTCATCCCCAAATACTGGGTGACGCCAAGCGACATTTTTATTTATGCGACTATGGAAGATTTTTTTTTTTTAATCCCCCGGTGAGCAGTGTTTTAAATTTTGACATTTTCTTCTTACTCACTCACCTCAAGCGACTGTGTCTTGATGCTTGTCCCAGAGTCGAGCACCCATATCAGCCAAGCTGGTGGCAAACATGTTGTCTGTGGCCGGCGCCGACCACATCATCACCATGGACCTCCACGCTTCACAGATCCAGGTTAGTACGCAAAGTTTTAGGCCAAACCACTGTCACTGTCTTTGTTTACGAAAAAACGCAGGGCAGCATTAAGTCGACCCGCAGCTAAATAAATTAAAAAATAAAATGATATGAAGAATTTTGTGTTATGAGGTGTTGTGTTGTTTTTACTTTACCTTTGCTTTGCGAGGCTTCAGCAGATGCAGAGGTAGAGACTGGCAGAGTAGGGGATAAATATTCGTTGTAGTAGTACTAGCGCGAGCTCAATCTCTTTGCAAATTACAACTCTGTACAATCCACACTGCTGCAGTGTGACTTGTTTTTAATACATTAGATTTTACTGAATTGAGCAACATCTGTGCTGCATGCCAAATTCCTTTGTCTGTTTTCTTTTAAAGGGCTTTTTTGACATCGCTGTAGACAACCTGTACGCAGAGCCTGCTGTTCTGCAGTGGATCAGAGAAAACATTCCTGAGTGGAAAAACTGTATCATTGTGTCTCCAGACGCAGGTGGAGCAAAACGGTAAGATACATTGACGCAGTGATAGCGAACAGCATTTTGTGTGCGTTCTGAGTCCCATGTGAAGCTCTGATTCAGTTCTGAGCCTCTCAGTGATGTTGTATCATGAGACATCAGCAGAACCTTTCTCATGTCCAGACGTTTGCCAGTGTTTGACCAGCTGGAAGCCATTTGATCCGGGCCTCTGAAGATTACAGTGAATGTATTGAAGTCAACTTGTTTGACGAGCAGTTTAAGCATGTCCTTCCCGTTCTGTGTCCAGCGTGACGTCCATCGCAGACCGTCTGAACGTGGACTTCGCTCTCATCCACAAAGAGAGGAAGAAAGCCAACGAAGTGGACCGCATGGTGCTGGTGGGTGACGTCAAGGACCGCGTGGCCATCCTGGTGGACGACATGGCCGACACCTGCGGCACCATCTGCCACGCTGCCGACAAGTCAGCATCATTTCAATCCTTTTACTTTTGTCTGTCAAGTTGCGATGAGCAAACCTCATTTTAGAACCCGAGCAGAGCTTTTATCTGACTTTAAACTGCTGTCGTGGCCCGTTCAAAACTGTTTGCCAACTTTTGCACAAGGATGTGGTGACTCAGCATGTTGACATTAAACTGATAAGGTGCTTTTATCAATTTTATCAATGAAGTTTGCCTAACAGCTTTGATCCATTATAGAAAACACATTGTCATTAAAAGCGTTTAGCTTTTATTAGTAGAATAAATTCTGTGCATGCAGTAGAAATACATTTATTTTGTCTTGCCTCTCAGTGTTTTGTTCTTCTTAAAATTTTTAGGCTAATTGATGCAGGAGCGATTAAGGTCTACGCCATCCTCACACACGGCATTTTCTCCGGTCCAGCCATTTCTCGCATTAACAACGCCCCATTTGAGGCCGTGGTGGTGACCAACACCATCCCTCAGGAAGAGAAGATGAAGGCGTGCCCGAAAATACAGGTACACATCAAACACAGTCTCTTTCTGGCCTTGAATATCTGCGGTGTTTTTCTTTTCATTATAAATCTGGAGCAGTTGTCTTTTGTTATTAAAAAGACTCTGAAGACACGTTTGGTCTCACTGACTCAGGCCAAGGTTTTACTGTTCATTTCTACAGCTGAATAATAAAGAAGAGGGGTCCCCTCTCCAGGACAGACATGCTGTGGTAGACAAACACACATTACAAGATGGAGAAGCATGATAGATTTATTGTTTCCTTCAGGTCATTGACATTTCCATGATCCTGGCTGAGGCAATAAGAAGAACCCACAACGGCGAGTCAGTGTCCTACCTCTTCAGCCACGTACCCTTGTAAGGAATGAGAGAGGGGGCAGCCCCTGGAACCTGTGCCCCTCCACACCACCCCTGGTCAGGCCACTCAGTCGGCGCTTTTGGCCACATATCCTCCAGAAAGGCTGGAAAAGGCCTGATGGTTTGTGGCCAACCACATGTGACTCTTTAATGGTCACTCCCACTCACTGTCTTTGACATTTTCACCCAGGAGACGGAGCGAAATATCACTTCCTTCTCTGAAGACCAACGTTGTATTTATGGATATCTCCTTTTTTCTCTTTATACTTTTTGTTTCAGCTTCAGTCTCACCAGCCTTGAATAGCAGAGGCCTGACCTTCACCTTCACCAAAGGGTCCATTATGTAACATTATGTAGTATTTGAACCTCACTTTAAAACATGCATTCCACTACATCGTTTGATTTTGGATAATTCGGCCCTTTCTGCTTCGCAAAATAACAAAAGTAGAGAACAAATGTGCTTTAACAGCTGTTAAAACTTTCCAAATAATCATTATAGCCTAACCCTGAACTAGCTAAAGCTCTATGAACTTTGATTGTAGGCAGTGATTGTAGTTTATGCGCTATCATCAGGTCAATGACAGTAGTTTAACAGCTGCACCACATGTTGTGTTGATGTGACCACAGAGAAAAAAGGCTTAAAATTAGAGGTCTTTGATTCTTTTTTTATTTTTTAAATTTTTTTTGGTTTAGTAAGCTGTACCGAATGTGCTGTTGCATCCTCTGCAGTGTCAATTCTCCCAATAAGCTGCTATCACCCAGTGGTTGCACATCTGTATAACATCCCTTCAAGCTCCTTCAATTCTGCTAATTATGCTTAAAATATATCAAATTTAAGAGCAACTTAAAAAACTAACAGGCCTGTTGAAAGTGCGAGGTGTTTCGGGTGCTTTGCCCGTGTTCCAAAAGGTCATGAAAAGTAATGCTTGATTATAGTGTTAAGATTTCAGCCATGATTTGTCATTAAAAAATAGTGTAATTGTCACAGCTGTAATGGGTCACTTTTGTTGGATGAGGCAGGTTTCACTGTGCCTGTAGGTGGAAAAGTGGTTTAATTTTCTTTTTTTTTCCAAGCTGTTTCTTTGACAATAAAGCTTTGACAATGGCTTACAA
The DNA here is from genome assembly GCA_037833715.1 of Toxotes lorentzi. Taxonomy (NCBI): domain Eukaryota; kingdom Metazoa; phylum Chordata; class Actinopteri; family Toxotidae; genus Toxotes; species Toxotes lorentzi. The sequence goes on from JBBMJY010000017.1 coordinate 3,149,874, forward strand.
ACACACACACACACACACTCTCTCCTGATCATTTGTTTCTGTATATTTAACAGGACGTTGCAGCAATTTCACGTAGTAATGAATTTCAGCGTGTACTTTACTTGAGTATTTCCATTTTCTGCCACTTGATTTAATTTTTTTTTTCCCACCATATTTCCCTGACAGCTGGAGTGACCGCTTTCTTTTTAAATCTGAATTTCAGTCACATGTCTTGAGTTTGCTGTTTTGCAAAGAAACTTATGAGATGGTTTAATTTCACTCTCTGAGACTCAGAACTAAAGTTCTCCAACATGTCCCAAGCAAAGAAAAGTTTGAACATTTGAAAGGAACTGGTCCAAACTTTTGTTCGGACTAAATATTCTTTCATCTGTTGAAAAGTGGAGTGATTCATTGCATGTTTCCCTCAGGAGGATGAGTGTGAAGCTGCCACCAGGTGGCGCCCTTTGTGCATGTACAGAAAGTAATGAGGAAGGACGTATTTTGTGCAGTTTCGGTCACAAAACAGTTATTTTCAGACCAAATGCAGCAGAATTAATGATATAGTTTAAGTAAAACAGCTGTGTTAACGTTTAACAGCAGTATAGGCGGCGACAGCAGCAGCTGACAAATAATGGTGATAAAATAAGAGATGGAGTGAAGCTCCGGCACCATGTGGCTTCACAGTGAAGCTCAAGCGCACAATAAATCCATGTATTTAGGTTTCTTTCCTCTGGGAGATGATAACGGCGCTCCAGTCTTTGGTTTCATCGTGAGGGTGGAGGTTCTGCGCCTCTCCAGCAGGGGGACACAGGAGGGTGGATGAGAGCCGGTGATGTCAGAGTCATTAGCATATTTCTGACTATATCTGATGCTTGCGCAAAGACGCGCCACTACTGCTGCACCGCACTGACCAGAGATCTTCCAGCCATCAGCCAACTCTCCGGTAAGCCCTGCTCCACAGCTCCTCTCACTGCTCTGTGTTCTCACTGCCTGCAGCTTCAACAGCGTCCAACTGTCAGGTTCATGTTAGAAATGTGATGAGCGCGTTTGGAGAAGCAGTGGTGCCAAATCCATGAACCAAGGACAAAACATTAGATAATGGGATTATTGTTGATTTTTTTGTTTGTTTTTTTTTTAGTATTTTGAAAGCTCAGAGTGTAACGTGACAGCAGGGCAGGCATGTGTGGGATGTCTTTGTCTCAAGCGCACACATTCACGCACATCAGCCCGCTTCCTTTGTTGCCGTTTATGATCGAGCTGCATGCGTCTGGTCCCGTTATTAAAATGATGCCTCACGGCGCCTTTATTTGTTCATGCGCACGCCTGCTGGGTTATTATTGGGGTTTTTTTTTTTACGGTATTTCTGAAATTCACAGTCGAGCTTGGATTTTATGACAAAGATGAATGAGAACAAAATGCTAATCTGGGCGGTGGTTCCTACAGATTGCGCCCCAAGGGGAGAACTACGTGACAAGTGAATGCGGATGTTGCACAGCTTCCATGTGGAAAGCCCCTGAGTGGACAATCATGAATCCACCGTTTACCTCTAGAATGTGACCAGTTTTATTCTAATAATGTTATTTTGGAACGGAAATTTGCACATAAGCATGAAGTCTTCATCCTTTTTTTTCTCGGTCTGCTCAGTATGGGAACTCCCATTGTTATGTAAATGTCGGATTTGAACGCCTTGGACTGGGCTTCATTGTCTGGAGCAGCCTGTCCCCTGTGTGCAACATCCCGAGCGGTGTGTTGGATAACGGGCTGGATGGCAGTCAAATGACGCTGAGCAGAGCCGCAGGCGAACAAAAGAAGGCGGACGCAGCCGCGCACATTAGAGGGGAGAGTAGTCTGCGGTTGCGCATGTAGTTAAACTGAACAAATGATTTTTGGCTCTGAGATTTAGGCAACGCCCTTCTGCTGATTAAAAGTCAGGGTAGACCGCATGCTTGGGTGGTTTCTGCCTTTCTAAAAACATTTTAACAGCTTAATAATTATACATTAGATATATATTTTTATTGAATTATTCTCCACTGCAGTTTCTTTCAGAGGATTACAGGAGACAGGCACCTGTAGTTTGCACATTAATGCTTCAGGGCTGCAGGACTAGAGGTTTCTGAAACTGTCTGCTTCCATTCTGATCTTCCAGACTCTCTGCAACAATGAGTGACAACAAGCCCGACATTTCAGAGGTGACCAGCTTCGACAAGACCAAGCTGAAGAAGACAGAGACGCAGGAGAAGAATCCCCTGCCTTCAAAAGAAAGTAAGGCTCAAGTGTGTGTGTGAGAGAGAGAGAGATGCATTACATCATATTTCCTCTTAACTGTTTCTGTGCTGTTACCCAACACTTGGAGCATTTTACAGTGATTTTTCTTATCCAGGTGAATCTCACACCCTTTCTTCTCTTCTCCTCTGCAGCCATTGAACAGGAGAAGGCAGCGGCGACGTCGTGAAGCCTCTTCCCCCTGTCATGCACTGTACACCCCCCTCCTCCCGCATTGCCTTGTTTTCAGTCACTTCTTTTAGCTGTATAACTTTGTAACCGAAATTATGAAACGACAAACATAACCAAGCTGCACCGCCTGTGGACGGATGATGCCTTCGTCAGGGCAGTCGGCCCCCGTCCCCTCAGCGAATACCACCGTCACCACCTTCATGCTCGTCTTTCTGTCGGGGGAGATGAGGAAGATTCGTCTGAGGCGGATGGGGAATGGGGAGTGGGACTGCAGAAGACGGTCCTAAAGGTGCACGTTTCTTCCTCGACACCACCTTGACCATCAATATTGACGTGCAACAGAGAGGCCCGAGGGACGGGGCGTGGCCTGTGTCCCAGGAAGCTCATCATTGTCTCCCCAAAACCACCAACACCCAACTTCCTGTGTGGCTGCTTTTGCGCCAAAGCTGAGGCGTCAAGCTTTTTTTTTTTTTTTTTATTGTTTCTCGTCTTCTAATTTTCGGAAATGCACAACTTTGTTTGTACGCTGGCCAAAATGTAAATGCCCCAAAAATTGATACTGTTGTCTGTCACAATGTTTTTTTCTTTTGTATGTACACGAGGATAAAAAAAAAAGTGTAACGGATTCCATCTAGATCTGGGAGATGCTCAAATGGACCTTCTTTACGGTTAAATTGTAACGTACTTTGGAGTTATTCGGGATAGCTTTTGTGTTGCAATCTGTCTCTGAATTATCTCAAATGAGGAAAAGGAAAAAAAAAATACTGGCAATTGATTCCATGTGTTCGCTTTCAACCATAGATCAAAATTCTTTGGAGTTTTGTAAAGTCCCAGTAGTCATGTTAATCTGCCACAAACCATTACCAGAAATGGAAAACCGTGAAATGTTGTAATAAAAAAGAATTTGTTACTAAAGAAGTGTGCTGCAGAGTGCTTCCTCCGCCATTTCCACACAACCAACACTGCTGCACATTTTATCACCAGCCTCACACTGTAAAGGTGCAGTTAGCCTCGTTTTATACTGGTGAATGTTTATGAAATGTTTCAGTTGCACTGCTCGTCTTAGTCTAACCCACTTTCCTCACTATCTTACACTCAGATGCCAAACAGTCCTTTAGCATTACTTAAGGGATGACGCTGTGCTCTACTGAAAGGCTTAAACTTCTCCACAGTGAGACTCGCAGGGATTTACCAGCACAGGAGATGAATTTTGTCTCTCTGTAAGTGTGTGTGTGAGGAATGGAAATGAAAGTTGTTAGACCGCCCTGTCATGGGGGTCTTTTCCTGAAGAAGTTGTGAACATTGCTGCCACCACAGAGCTCGCTTTAAAGCCAGTGATTATTGCAGAGGAGCTCAAACCATGGAGCAAAATTATCCAGCAATTCAGGAAGTAGACACTGCCTCTCTAAGAACTTTGATCATTTCAGGTTTTCCTGAGCTAAACTAAAGGTAAATGATTCTGGACACGTCTGTCCAGGTTAATCTCCAGGAGCATTTCTCTTTGTTGTACCTTCTTCTTCAAAGAAGAGGAACAAAGGTGTATCTGTAACACTGCTCATGTGTCTGTTAGCTGGTTTGATGCATTGGTGAACAGTGGCTTATGGGACAGCGTGCCATGACCCAGAATATGGTGTAGTCTCAGCGGGAGATTTACTCATTGCCCTTTGTCCTAAACTGGCTCCGTCCTAAATTAGCCACCGCCTCCAAAGCCTTAATGTCATTAGCATGACATCGCTGACATTTCCTGTAAATGGCATGCACTTAGACTATCTGTATGTAATTGTAGTAGCTTTTATTCAACTGACATGTGACTTGGCTTCAGAGGAGGAAATCCCTCATAGGTGTAGTCAGCACGGATCCATTTTGAATGCTAAAGCTATCAGCTGGAAGCGTGATCACGTGGGACATGAATCAACTGTCCTGAGCAAGTCAGATTTGAACTCACTCAGTTTATAACTGTTTCCTGTGATGCTCTATCCAACAAATGTACCTTGCAAAGCACAGACATCATCAGAGTACATGGCTGTTTCTACCTGAGCTGACTGTGTGATTGATCCTCGGGCACAGATCGTACATGTTAGTGTAAGTGGATTGGTGTTAAGTCAGTTGCTCTTAATAAGGCATTAATCTGCATCCAGGAGGAGGAGGGGAAGATGTGGAGGTTAGTAGGCTTGTGCAGCGAGGCCAAAACCCTCACAGGTCCTCGCTCAGATGGGATTAACACTTCCTGTCTCCCATTTCTCCCCCTGCCTCTCCTCTGCATGCTGCACACAGGCCTGCAGTAGAGCCTCACGAGAAAGTGGTGGAGGATTTAAGGTGGAGCAGCAGATGGGGTGGAGTCACTGTCCAGGAGAGGGGGTTGGATGTGTCTGCACCAGGCTCGTTGGGATCCTACGGGTGTCCTGCCTGGTAACCCATGGCAACAGCTGCTGCTGAGTCACTTCCTGGGTTTGGGCGGTCGGATGCTTGTTATCCTGGTGGAGAGCGTTTCTCCCTGATGAGCGCTCGTCACCAGCCTGTCCTGTTGGCGTGCTTTGAATACTCGAGAGATTATGATGTTGTCTGTATTTAGATATATTTCACCATCTGTCTCCTGCAGCCTTGTGTCTCCACTAAAGGCACGTCTTTGAAACTGGTCTGATTAAGTGCACATGTGCCACTGTTGAAGCTCCATCAGCAGGTGGTTGTGCTAAAGCCTTGTGGGTCTTTGTGCGCTGAAGTAGGTGAAGGACTAGAGGTGACCAGCTTTGGTCTGTCTGTGGCCACAGACACTGTTCACAGCTGCGTGGCGGCGTCCAGACTGAAATATCTCAACAACTATTTGATGCATTGCCATGAACTTTGACCAGGCATTCATGGTCCCCAGAGGATGATTCCTAATGACTTCAGTGATCCCTTGGCTTTTTCTTCTACCATCACCGTGAGCTTTAAGTTTTTGGTTTTCGGTCAGTTTTTCCACAGAGACGACCGACTGAGGCCGTTATATTTCTGTCACTTGCTGGCAGAGACAAACACTGAGTCTGCTGTGGATTTCCATGGCAACCACCCACCCAGGAGCCTCATATCCATCGACCGCACGTTAACACCTGACCATTATCTTTAATATGCTCAGAAGTATCCATTGTGTCTTTGGCTGCTTCATCTGATACAAACAGAGAGAGAAGGGCTAAACAGGAACAACATGTTATGTGTCATTATTATGGTTTCCTGTCCAAACCGTATTTCCTACATTGTCTGTGCTCTTATTGTTGAGTGCTGGCTGGCTGTATCAGCTGTTTGCAGATCAATGATAAAAAAAGAAAAGAACATATAAAGAAACATCACAAGTTTGCTGCACCATGAAAATATGCACCATTTGTTCCTTCTCTGCTGCTGTGTTAGAGGTCATCGAACACACACGCTCACCACTGCTGTTTTTCTATTGACAAATGGCAATGACAAGCAAATGAGGTACGAGCAGCCATGTTCTGAGGGTTAAGGGCTGTGTGTGTGTGTGTGTGTGTTAACACATGGGATGTGACTTCAGAGTGTAATTTAATACAGCTACAAACACCACATCGTCATATGGATGAAACTAGAGCTGCCTGTAATCCTTAAACGAAATAAATAAAGATTTTTAGAGAGATTTTCCGGAGATGCTCATAACAGCACAACATAATGTATTGTAATGATATCTGCACAAGTCAGTGCTGTTACATTATGGTAATAATTATAGACAGTCTTACTTCCTTAGGTGATAGCAGTGCAAAAAACATGTTGTGAAAGACCATGTAAACAACCCTTTTTTCAGTTGTGTGGTTTATTTTCCAGGTAATCCAGTGAATTTTTAAATGCGTGTGTTTCTTTTAGCTTATCAGAAAAATTCACCTGATTTGCAGATACATGGTTTTTACTCAACAGCTGCAATGTGCTGCATTATCTAAATGTGTTATTCACACCTCTTATTAAAGGTCATACATTTACAGCTTGCCATGAAAGATCAAAACATTATCCTGAATCAAAACAGGAGAATGGTAGCATGTGTTTGATAAATGATCTCATGTCTGTTTTTAACATTTTTTTTGTGCTCACATTGTAAGTACATACTTTAAAATGTTATTTCTGCAGCAGCTCGGGCCTCAGGACACCAGTCATGTCCTCTTTGTGCAGTGTGTTTACAGATAACTACTGTTCTGCGTCCGGAGTTTGCAGGAAAGCAGGAACTAACTTTTTATTGCACTTTTCTGAACGGAGACAGAAGTGCAGAGAAATGAAAAACACTTAGCTGTAAGAAAGATCAGACGTGTACTGTCGGCCACAGGAAGCACAGAAACAGCTCAAAATCCTGTTCTCCACCTATAATGTCAGTGCTCGCTCTCTTGTTGCGTAAATGATAATTACATCAGATCCTGGTGATTGGTAAAAGTCCGTTAAGCAGTTGTATGACCTCTAATTACACCATCAAACTGATGCAGCCGGCTTATTAAGAATCAGTGGGGCAGAGTGCGGGCGTGGTCCTACATTACAGGCAGAGGGTTTGTCAGCAGCAAGCTGAGCTGCCTGTCTATAGCTTTGGTTGATTATCCCAGACATGCTCTATTAGTCTGGCCCCAGGTGGGGCCCCGATCAATGGTGTCTAAATGGTGTTGACGTTCCCCATTGCTTGTAAATGCATTAGCCAAAGCATTGCACTGAATCGATGCAGCTGCATGGACAGCAGAGCTCAGCGCAGCACATCACGGTGTGTCACGCCGACTCATTGTGACTTGATGAGGTGCTCCTGAATACACCCACTCTGAGGTGTTGACCCAGAGTGAGTGGGAACAAAAGAGCCAGTGTGACTTCTGTAGCAGTGCATGCACGTGTAGGGCGCGCATTATCACACCAACAGATGCTCGTGCGACTCACTTCCATGGGTGCGTGAGTCACCTTGGTGCATCCGTGAAGTGTAAACACAGAGAAGCTCTCAGTGGCTGCTCTCCTGAGGGCTTATAGGGAGTGACAGCCTTGACATTTTCTCCGAGCAGAGAGGCTGTGGCTGCCACGCTGCAGACGAGACGCTTCCTCCCCTGCTGCAGGCACAGATCTGGGCCAGCCTCCACATCTCCTCTGTGCTGCTGCAGACACCTGACACTTTTGGTTTCTCTTTTACAAAACTCCTCAGAAGAAATCTCTATCTATAAAATTAAAAACATTTTGTAGCCGAACCCCGTCATGGCTTCATGTGTGGTGCTTCCTATGTTACATGTTAAAAAATGAGTGAATCCTTTCCAAAAGCATTTCATGCTCCTCAAAGAAGTTTTAGTTCTACTAAACTGTGCAACATCACTGATTTTGAATTTTGAAAACGTCACCACTCGCTGCTTTGGAGGGGACTAAAAGGCTCAAATATTCTGATCCAAACCAGAGTAAACAAGAAATGATTCTTGAAAAAGAGAAAGATCATATAAAAATCCATGTCTGGCTTTTGCATCATGTCTGGTACTGTAATCAGTGAAACCAGAAAAAGAAACTCAGCAGAGAAAGAGATATTTCTGCTTTGTGAAGTTCAGACCTGAGAGGAGCATGGTGCCCTGAAACTCCCAGGTTGAGTTCCTCGCTGGAACATTGTTGATGATGAGCGTTAATTACCCGGGTGTCCCAGGAGAGAGCTCCTTAATTACTGCCCCCTTGTTAATAATAAGCTTAATCATGTCATGTTCTTATTTTGGTTTTGTTAATCAGCATGAGACCAACACGCAGCAGTGCAGAGCAGAAGGCCAGGAAGCTACCAGAGATTTAAGCTTTTGCATTGGCAGGACACTCCCCACCAGCTCCTCGTGCTGTTTTGTAACTAAGCCTGGCCTCTGACAGGTAATCAATAAGGTTTCGTATTAGCAGTATTGGTATTATGCTGGTTGGATTCCTGTTTCCTTTGCAGTTATTCAAATGAGCTCTCGATCATCGTGGAGTCAGACAAGGCTGTCACTAATGTGATGAGTTTAATTTGTAGTTTTCATGGACAGAACATGGAGCTGAAGTTCTCGCTTTACCAGTCGATCCAGCTACAAGAGCCCTTCTCTGCATAGACATAAACGTGTTTAGTATCTTTGTAGAACCACGATTCCTGATGTTTTCTGATGTGTGGGCAACTTTGTTTTGCTGGCTGCCACTGTACTCAGGTGAGAAAACTCCAGGTAGGCTTCAGTCTGTACAGTATGTGCCTCAGCTTGCAGCACCTTTGGCTCGACCTGATTTATTATTATTTTCCTCTCTATAATGTTCTTGAGGCTCCAGCTCTGCATATGCAGCTGAAATGCCCAAGGACACCTTTTCATCCCACAGTGTTTGTGTTGCACAAACGCTGATTGATGATTCAGGTTTGGAAAAGCGCCCGAGCTTTTCACAGCAGGCCCCTAACTCTGACTGTGGGCGACTGAATGCACTTGATCAAGCTGCTCTTCACTTGCTGTAATTAAGAGAAGTTGCTGGCTCTTTGCCTCTTGCTGCTGCTTACAGATGAAACCAGGAATGAATGAGGTGCAAACATCAGTCAGTTTGTGTTGTGTATCATCAGGGTGGAGCTGCAGTGATAATTTAATCTGTCTGTGCCTGTGTGTCTGTGTTAATTTCCCAACACTACCTCTCTGTTCATCTCTCCACACGGCGTGCAGGAAGGGTTATTACAGCAAACATGTATAAGAGAGAGGCAAGTACAAAGTGCTCTATCAGCTCATTATCTTTGTTATGAGGCCCCCGGGTAAATGACATGCTCATACTGCGCCGCTCAGGGTAGCATTCAAGACCTCGTAGCCCACTGCTCCTCATCTCATTTTTCTCTTCAGGGCGTCTGTGAAGGCTCCTCCTGGTGTTACATCACCGCACAGTTGCTCAAACATTGTTGCTCAAGGGCTTCATTATTCAGTGCTCCCAGGGTACTATCACCATAGGCCTCGATGAATCATGTGTTAAATGGTGTGAGTTACACATGCACATCCTCCGAGAGCTCAGGAGAAATTTAATACAGTATTAAATATGTCTTAATGGATGGATCTCCCACACAAAACATACACTCCCAGCTCTGATTGAACCTCAGGAGCTCAGGCCGACACCACGCCCGTGATCCACTTAACCTCATATCTCCTCGTTGTTTGACATGGTGTTTATTTTTTATTTCCTGTTGGCGAGGTCAGTCCAGTGGCGATAAGGCCTGCTGGCATGGAGGCGAATCACACTGGGCCAAGGTCAGCGCTAAGCTGTGGCAACAACAACAAAGCAGCACACTCACAGAGAAGAAGGGTATTTCCCTCAATATTGAGACAGAAGTCTGATGACAGGAGTCGTGGTTTTCTCCAGGCTGATTTCAGGCATCCAGAAATATCTGCTTCAGGACGAGAGTGGCTCTTTAGTCAGTGAGAGCGGTCACGGTTACAGATACACACCTGCGTTCACGCCCACAGACCCGATCACACTCTGAGAATCGGCTGATTTTCCCCTCGTTAGCGGTGAATTTTGCCTCATCCTGAGATTCATCGAAGCTTTCACATCGGAGAACAGGATGCTGGGGATGTGTACGCACAAATATAATGAGCTCACGGCTCACTCTGCCTCGGCTACGCCTGCAGTTCGTGAAGGCATTTGCTTGTTTTTAGACCCGTTTCACAGACACGTTTTCTCCTCACTATCAGTCGGTGTAAAGTAATCCTTAACAGCTTTGAAGAGTGAGACGAGAGAAGACGAAGAGGGGAAAAATTAGAAACTGAATGTTTCTTCCACACTCATCAGTTTTCTCTGGTCAAACAAAAGCCGAGCTGAGAAATCCTGTTACATACTTTGATGAGCTGGAGGTCAGCTGTCAGCCTTTGCTGTCAACCATCCAGCACAGTCAAGGACGACAGCACCGACGCGCACACAGAACCTTCATTCATCAGGCATCCGAGGATTCCTGCACCACATGTTGTTTTGTCTAAAGGAAGTGAATACGCTCGTTGAGAAGGCTCATTTTGGCAAAACACAAATGTTGTTGCGGTGAAAGAGAATGTTGGCAATAACCCATCATCACCCCCCAGTGAGGGTGTAATATTACTGACACGTCAGAGGCTTTAAAGAGGTCGTTTTCATGCTTTGAGGTATTTATGAGGAAGTTGGAGGTTTGGTGAGTGCAGTTTTGTGAAGAAGTTGTGGTGTTGTGATTAAGGAGATCAACCTCCAGCCAGAGTGTTCGTGTTCGAATCCTTGAACCTACCGAACCTTTCCCTGAGCCTGACCTTTGACCCTGCTGTGGTCTGCGCTGAGTAAAATCTAATTGTCAGCTGACTGTAAGATTGATTATCATTGCAGTAGTTTGCAAAATTGATTTGGAGTCGATTCTTTATGTCTCAGCAACCAAACCCGCACTGAATCTGGACAGTGAAGTGGTCTTTGTCCAGTTTGATGCTGCCAGAGGTTGAGAGTTGAACCCAAAGCCACAACATTGCAAGCAAATTCTTCTTTTCTCGTCTTAGTCCACTTCAGTATCCTCGAGGGTTTTTACCCCATGTGGAGGAGTGAGCCCTGATCACTGCCAAGATCTGCTCAGCTTTCTCTGCCTCCTGAATGTCCCAGCATGTCTTTCCAGCGTTGTTTTTTTTTTTTTTTTTTTTTTTTTTTTTTATAAATAAGGCCTTTTGTGTGTTTGCTCAGTCCAAAAGGGAAGTCTGGCTGCACTTTACTTCCTCTCACATTGTATCAGTAAAAACTGTGCTTGTGTTTCAGAATGAATTTGTATGTTTCACCTCCGTTTTAAAATGCCACAGAGAGACGCATCTTTAAGAGTAAAGGTAAAGGATGATTTTTTAGAGCTGATGAGAAAATGAAGTTGCACATCAGCATAGTTAAAGGTGTGCAATTCAATCCTGCAATATTTTCAAAATGATGTCAAACAGGCCTCAAAACAGGCAGAAAATATAATAGATCTTGTTAATTGATTGTTGCTAATTAATGTCACTTAATATAAGCATTAATGCTCCCTCACTGGGCTCTATGGGGAAAATGAACAGTGTGTGTCAAACTAATGCGGAAACTCTGCAACAACGAGACGCGTTCTGTTCACTTTGTAAAGGTTTGTTAAGTGTAAACTGACGTCCAAATTATTGCTATTACTGGGAAAGTGTTACACATAGTGGATCAGCCATGGTGCATGGTTTGGGTCAGTAATTAACTGATCTGTCGAATCACAGAAGAGATACGGTAACTGTCACAGGCTCCAATCACGGATGTTTGTTGTCCTTGTAAAGCAGAAAGACTCCAGACAGTGACTCACTGATAGTGTGTGATAGCAATGTGGGTCAACACCCAATCAATAAAGATAAGAAGACCTAATTTACTTACAGTCTGCATTGTAACCTCAGTTCTAAAAGTATAGTCAGTGACTATTGTTGAGGCTGTTTATCTAGGAGATTAAAACTGTGCATGTGAGTGTGTGAGCCAGCAGATTAACGTTGTTGTGGATATATTCTAATGTTTAGCAACAAAAGTGAAAATCATCACAGCTCTCTGTGCAGGCCAGTGCAATCTTCTGTTTCTAATTATGTAAAAGTATTGGGTAACAAAACCAGCTCTGAAGGCCTCTGCAGGTTCTGTCCTCCAAAACAAGACTCGACGGAGAAATTCTGCCGTAGTCACAAGGAAGTTGTGCTGATTGCTCTTCCTGTTTTTTGGGTGCATGTCTTTGACTCAGCTGCCCTCTTTTCTTCCAAGTTTCCTCCATCTGAGTATCAAAGGTGAAAGCGTGTTGTTCTGAGGTCTGGATTAATGAGTTATAGAGGTGTGTGGGCAGAGCGTTTGTTTATAGTGGTTGATAGTTCCCATGAAAACAATCCAGAGGAACAAAGTGTGAAGAGGTTACACACGACTTTATAAAAAGCATCAGTGAGAAGTGAGAGAGGACTAATGAGGATCCATGTGGCTGCACTCTGACGCTGATATTTGGAACACACATGCTAATGCTGCTTTGCTTATACTGTAAACCAGCAAACAGGACTTCCCGCAAGCTGCAGTAATTCCCCAAACGCTCGCTTTACAGATTTGAGCCGTTGCTGGGTGAATAGAATCCCAGATGCCTGAGAGCCCCTCCGTCTTTGCAGGGAGAAACAGCCGGTCCCTGTGTCTTTTTGTCCGTTGAGGCCCCCTCCTCACATAAAGGCTTTGGTCAGACGTGTGCCTACATTCCCTGCCGCCCCCACCTCCAGCATCCCGACCCAAGTTCGACTGGACTCCTGCCCAGATGAGCACCGACTCACCCTCTTTGTCTGCAGATCTGGCACATGACCCACTCTGGCAACTGGCATCATGGGCTGAGCTCTAAATGCCACCCACGCCTTTATTGTTCCTTGTGGCCCATTTTGCCCCCTAAAAAACTCCCCGCGCCCCAACGTAGGCACGCAGCCAAGACGGGCACGACAACAACAATGGCGTCAGTGCTCATGTGTAATGAGTAGTAGTAACCGCTTCACTGCCGAGCCTCGGCGGGCACGCTTTGGCACAGCGTTGTTATTGTCTGGGTTGTCACAGTGTGGCGGCATTAAGACAAATTTCCTTTTTAAATGACAACAATAACTTAACAGCAAGAGCCATGTTTTTTTTTTTTACTGTAGCACATCTTTATTACCTTTGATATTTTACTAAAAGATGCCACATGTGCTGTACGTCATCTGTGTAGAGCTGTTGTCTGCAGTTAGGTGAAAATCATGTGCAGGGTTTTGTTGGCATCAACCCATAGGCATATTTTTCAAATCTGCTGTTTGGTTCTTTGGTTTGCCTGGCACTGTAACCAAAACCACATACTGTAAAAATCCCACAGATAACCTAGATCTGATGAAGGTCTGGTCTCAGGCTGAAATGACTGAAAACAGCTGGTTTTTCTATAGTCTAAGTTCGATAGTGTTTCTTTGACATGGATGGGAGGCGGTTTGAGTGCAATAAAAAGTGGTAAACCACATCTGAAGAAGTGAAAAAGCCAGAAACAGGTCTCATCCTCTGAAAACTGCTCTCATCATAATGTAAATGTTTAGATTGGCACGCGGGGAACTGAGGTTTCGTCCCATCTGTTGCACAATAGATTAGCATTCCAATGTAGTTTGGATCTCGCTGGATGTAGGCGGGAATAACTGAGGTGGGAAGGGAGGGAATTTCAGCCGTGTGAGGCCGACGTAAGACTACAGCGCCCCCGCCATGCCGGAATAACAAATGTATGAACCAGAGGTGATGGTTGGATGATTCAAGGCCTTCGTGTGCAGGTGACCACACCCAAACAGCTTTTCTGACATTTTTAGAGCATTCCTTTGATAAATGTTCTACTGAAACATAAACAACAGAGTGAAGCTCAAAAATGCTGCAAGTATGAGGACGTGTAAAAGCCAACGTACTCACAGGAGAGAGCCAGCTGAGCGAATCCCAGCTCAGTCTCCCAAGTTGTTTTCGTTGGGTTAAAAAGGAAAATTTTTCCACTCTGCGGCTTGTTATGAACATTATTTAGCCCCCGGCTCCGATGAGAAATTAGAGACAAAATAGCAGAGGGTTAACATGAGAAACAGAAAGAGCACGTAGGGTGGGGAGGAGGCGTAGAGAGAGAGCTGCCACAATCCCAAAGAATCCTCCTCCTCCTCCATCCACCCTCCCCCAGCTTCTCAGAGGTCAGAGCAGGGTTGCTTCCCAGAAACAGGCCCACCCTCGATCTCCGTCTTTCCATAACAAATCTTCCCAAACACAAGAGCTCTGGTATCCCCAAGAGCTGCACAACTTGGTGCCTGATAGAGTTGGATGGTTTTCTCACAGTTACAGAGCGTTGAAAGCGTCTGTGCTCGGTGCGGTCACCCTTTTGTCATCTCAAACGAAACGCACGGTACCGATTATAAGACGTATGGAGGTTTGTTTTTGTTGCTCGTCTTAATTTCGAGGTCAGGTTTCAGTTTAATACCAGTGACTCTCAGTCTGAACCCTGTTTTCCACTGGGTTAACAAAAGCTTCCTTGATATTTGAGAGGCAGCACAAATTTCACTTTTGATTTAATCCCATTAAAATGAATTGATTGTTTTTCTCTGCCTACCTGTGCCTGAAACAACCCGGCCCTCTAGCATTGTTTCAAACACAGGACTGTTTGTTGCTCCGAACACCAGGCCGGATGATTTTTGCTGCATTCTGGCACTGGAGGACCAAATGTGACTCGGCTCTGGCCTAGATATGGCTTCTGGATTTGAATAAGATTTGAGGGTTTAAAATTGGGATGATCTGAGCTCCAGTGTTCCAGGCTCAGTTCTTTTATTAAAGCAAATGAAGCGGATTTATGTGCACTGTGCCCGTCTGTGGCTCGCGTGCATCAGATACTGTACATGTGTGCAGATGCACGCACTTTATGCAGGTGCATCTTAGTATATCTACATAATCCAGTGTGGGGAGGGAAAATCCTACTAATGCTCTTGCTTTACCTGAACTGGTGCAGCTTTAGGCGAAACTTTGGTTGTTACATAATGCTGCTTGAAGTAATTACCTTCCATGTTCAGTTAAGTAGTTAGAATTATAAGTATTAAACCAAACAAAGTGGTTTTTATCAGTGTAATGTGGCATGGAAAAATGACTCCAGTGTGTATACAGTGCCTTTGAAGTCATGTGCTTCTTGCTGAAGGAGCAC
Source organism: Toxotes lorentzi (assembly GCA_037833715.1). Classification (NCBI taxonomy): domain Eukaryota; kingdom Metazoa; phylum Chordata; class Actinopteri; family Toxotidae; genus Toxotes; species Toxotes lorentzi. The sequence continues at coordinate 3,164,932 of JBBMJY010000017.1, forward strand.
TGATAAAAAGCTTGGTAGGTGTGTTGACAGTGTGGCAGAAAGTGGTACAAGAGCAGTTTAAACAACCTCAAGCTAAACAGCTGAACTTCTATTTTAACATATTTACCTCACATTTACATTCCACCAAGTTACCTGGGTGATGAGATTAGATAGTTTTTAAGTCTAACCACAGTCTCCCTACAATGCAGTCTCTATCAGCTTGTCAGCATCTGATACAGAAACAATGGACTAAGGTTAGGGACTGGCAGCCCCTCACATTCCTGCATCCACCAGACAGATCGCACCATAGACAGCCCATAGCCATTAGAAGCTAATCAATTTGCACAGTGATGGGAACAGCACTGCTAAATGGATTCTCTCTCTTTTGCACATCTATGTCATATCAGGGCTCGGGTGCAGGAGTGCATGGTTGCCAGAGGGATGAAATGGTTTAGTTGGATTGTGAGCCTGGGCTCCGTGCCGATAAATAGGACAACTGGTGCTTCTAGCAACAGTAAGGCAGAGTGTCGGGAAGCTCTCTGCACAGAGACTGCTTGCTTTTTTCTCATTGCTTTCAATAGAAGGGACATGCTGATGCATGTTTCTGACAGCAGCAAGAGCTTAAGATGCTTTTATGGTTAAGAAGCATGGTGAGCTTAAGAGCATGGTGAAGTTTTCATGCAAACTGACTCAGCGGCAGCTAAACCAGGCCTTAAAACTAAACAGAAACGCTTGTTGCAGTGCAGAATTTGTTGTTTGCTGCTGATTTCAATAATGAACTCAGTTTTTTTGTTTTGGTTTGCTGCTTTATTGTGAAGGGAACCCTCACACACACTAATCCAGCATGACAAGATGCTGATCAGACAGAGAGTGTTGTCAGATACTTCAGACAGATGTGCAGGTCCTGTCAGGCTCATGCAGTCTGTTGGTGTGTGTGTGTGTGTGTATGTGAGTCCTCAGGCTAGGTCCTATGTAACCCGTGACAGACAGACAGTCACACAGATAAGGTTTGAGGTACCTTGGAGCCATACAATCCAACTTTCCTCCCTCCTGCTGACATAACTTGCCTACATTTTGAGCATTTATCTGACAGTCACCCACTGAAAGGCTAAATATGAAGCTACAGCTAGGACACATTTTGGGAAATATCTGATTTGTTTGACATCCTCGAAATAGGACAAGCTTAGCTTAGCACAAAGACTGAAAACAGGGGGACACAGGGGGACACGGGGACACAGCCTGGCTCTGTCCAACGGTAACAGAACCCGTCCACCAGCAAGTTACGTCCACTTTGTTAAATACATATAAAACTGAATTAAGTCAGCTGCAAACTGAAGTACAAGTGGACAGAAAACGAATCATCTGAGTTTGAATAACAGCAGTTCTTGAAGTACAGCAGTAGTTTGTTTTGACAATCAGTCAGGAAGGTGGTTTATCTGGAAAGCTGCAGTATTTATATCTGCTGTTCTCTGCTTTAAGCCTACAGTCAACGCAAATTAAAGTGCAGAAACCCCACCATTAGGTCTGTCTGTTGACTCGCCCTGCAATTCACTCTGTGATTTGGATACAAACATATTATCTTATAGCTAAACCTGAATTTTGCAGAGGCACAGAGTTTGTTTTTCATCTTAACACAAAGTAAAAGTGGTCACATACTTCAGGTCATGTTCCAGCATGTGCTGCATTGTTAGGGAAATTTAAAAACCTGAATTGTGACACTTTTACAACATGTCATTGAGCAGGCTGCAGCACTATTCAATTTGACTGCAGGTTGTAATCTGTAACTAAAGCCACCGTACACGAGTGGGAGTGGACGAACCCCTGAGGAATCGAAAACCTGTGGTTAAAACACAAGAGAAAAGGTCACAGGAAAGAGGATCTCCTCACTGACAAAGACACTAACCTGTTTTCTTGGGAACTGGTTCAGCAATGAGGAGGTTCTGGTTGTTTTTTTTTTGAGCTGGGTCTCAGATGTATTGTCAAAACCACTGTGTAAACTTCCTCTAAATCTGATTTATATTTCTTGGGATCATTATTTGGTTAAGGTCATGCCTTCAGCTCTTTTACAACCTGAGGAAATGCCTGATTGTAATGTTTTAAAAATCCACGGGTCCTAATGACAAGTAATTTGTTATTACTGAAAGACGTAATGTTTGGAAAGTATGTGTTTATGTTCCCCTCTGTTATGAAAATGTTGATCCGGGATTACAGCTCGTCTCTGCCAGGCCATTTCAGCAGTCACTTTAATAAACATACAAAGGAAGCATGTAGAGACTTAACTTCACCACATGAACAGATTGCAGACTTAAATAAGACTCTCCTCCGTTTATCAACACTGTGTTGTCATGGAAATGCTCGTCTGGGCCAAAAGTGAGCAGATGGCCCGAGAAATCGATGGCTGTGACTCAGACTAGCTGATCAGCTGATTTGCTTCAGACCCAGGGGGGAGTGTTTGGACTCGCTCTCAGCTTGTTTTTCACCAGCCGTGTGTGTGTGTGTGTGTGTTATGTGAGTTGCAGTATAAGATAGGGGACAAACATGCACAGGCCTGCGACTATTACCAGTGATTTTGAGGCTTTGTTGTCTTCTGTCTTTCTCTGGCTCTGACAAGTGTGAAATTCCCAGTAATGTAAAGAGTGGGTGTGAGTGGCCTGTGAGAAGAATTCAGGTGAGACGTGAAGTGAGACTGAGCTGTTTCAAGCTTGAAGCAGAACTGAAATTTACACTGATGGCTGCTAAAAAATCAGTTTGTGAATCTTGTATGTATCAAGTAAACGCCAAGCAATGGGATGTGCGTTTTTGTTTCTGACTGATTTCTGATTTGGGAACTAAATACAGAGCATCACATCCAGTGTTGCCTGATTGGATGGTTTTCTGCCCAGCTGTGGTTCTTTTTCTTTAACTGGGCAGGTAAATATTGATGTAGGCGGGTTTTTATCATTTGCTTTTTGTATACTGAACACTATTTGTGCTTGTTGAAAAGGGGGGGAACGTCTTGTTTCAGTGTTCGTAGGCTATACAGCATTATTATTATTGCAAACATAGCCACAATACCAGTATAGTTTATATCAAGCAAATCAAGCGAGCGAATCCACTGTCTTCTTCTGAAATGGCTTTTTAAAAATGCATTGTAACGTCCATGCTCTCATGCAACCTTATGTAATCTCGTCTCAACTGTCCATCTCTGATTCTGCTTGTTTTCCTTCACTGTTCTCTTTATAATTTCACCCTAAAGCACTGTGGGACTTTTATTTTGAAAAGTGCTGCACAAATAAAGATGACTCTCGTTTGTTTTTCTCTCTGTTTTCCTTTCACAGCCACTGTATTAATATGATTATTAGTAAAAATAGAGCCCAGATAGACTGAGAAAACAGTCAGTCAGACAGACCGTCTGCCCGTAATGCAACTTTCCAATATTACCCATAATCCACCAGGATGCATCTGTGCAGGCCAGTCCAGTTGTCATCCTTAGAAGCAGCCAATCAGACCCCATCTTATGTAATCCCTGCATCCATCTAGCAGCACAGTGAAGACAGACAAATTGTGGAAGAGTGGCTTGCATATGGGTGCGCACGCACACACACACAGACACACAGACACACAGACACACAGACACACAGACACACACACACACACACACACACACACACACATATGAGACTGTTTGCCATTGTCCCTCAGGTCAAATTTTCATCTTCTTTTGTCCTTCAGTCTGTTCAGTCCTGTTACACACACACACACACGCACACACACACACCTCCAGTCCACCCGGACCAAGTATAATTGCGAACATTCCTCCTCCCCGAGCCGGCGTCTGCTGTTGTGCATTCCTCAGACATTAGACCGAGCTGATGCAGCAGATGGGAATTACTGTAACCGCTTCTGCTCCACTTATGTCATCACACACACTGTATGTGAGTTAATAGTGACGTATAAATCTCTGGATGTTTGCGATGTTCTGAATGATGATTGTGTTTTGTTGGTGCTGTAAGGCAGTGGGCATGTGCAGTGTGATGGTGAATGTAGAAAGAAACACTTCTGTTTATTGTTCTGCAGACGGATTATGGCAGTAACATTTAATGGATTTTTTTTCTGGCCACAGTGGATGTGAAGCCCATTTTCCAGCCTGCTCTCACTCCCTGCTCTAAATATGTTTATATGCTATAAGCAAGAGGACAGTTATTGTGTGGCTTAGTTTGCCAACTCTAAATGTACAGAGAAAAAAAGGAGAGCCCATCACACTCTCCTTTCTTAGATAAAAACTTACTAAGACATGTTCAGCTTCCTTCAAGCTAAGTTTTGCAAACAGTCCAAACCTCCTCACCACAGGACGAAGTGGTCTTACTATAGTTTACAATGTGCAGCATTTTATCTTTAGATAGGAAGTGTACCCCCCCCCTCATGTCCTTCAGTTGATAATCCTACCCAACAGTTTCTCCAGCAGCAAAGCTGGTCCTTTGGATCACCAGCCAGTTCAAGGGGAGAGAAAGTCCATGTTGTTGCTGAAGTGACTCACCCGTGTGCCCTCCAAACCATCACTCACCTCCCCTCCCGCCTCCCCTCTGCTCCTTTCTGCCCATTTTTTTCCTCTGTACAGTATTAACACACCCGTGGCGGGAAAAAGCCAGGCGTGCCATTGTCTGATTGGGGGGCACCGTTGGCTGTGGACAACAGACAACCAATGAGAGGACCCCCTGCTGCGGCAGCTGTCATGCTGTTTCACTGATCTGTGGGCATTCCTGCTCATTAGCAGCCTTTGTTGTTCATTTGGTGTGTATGTGTGTGTGTGTGTGTGTGTGTGTGTGTGTGTGTGTGTGTGCGCGTGCACGTAGCCGGCTGATGAATTGACTGTGGCAGGTAAAGTAAGAGGAAGAAAATGAATATTGAATATGCATGAGGCTTCTATGTGTGAGGGCATCTTTGTGACTGAAAACAAGTCGCCTGTTTGTGCACAGCAGGTGCAGCGAGCACACACTGATCAACGCCGTCACTGCTTTGAGACTCCACCTGGGGTCAGGGGTCTGTTCTCTTGTTTTCACGGCATGGGCGTCAAAAAATGGGCTTTTGCCTTTTGGGACGTCCACATGGAACACACGCACACACACACACACACACACACAAGCTCAAATCTGTCGCTCTTACCTCTTCTTTTTTTTTTTTCTTTTGCTTCTTGCCAAGTGCCAGCATGAAACCATATTTGGACGTGAATGAACATACTCCCATTTTTCTGGGAAGGAATGCCTCAATCTGGCCCCTTATCTCCGACCAAAGATAAGGGGTTATGATACCATGAGACATGTGGCTCAGAAGTGCATCTTTCTGGGAAGAGAAAGAGGAAGAAAGTGAGAAATAAAGAATATCAGCTTCATCCTTTGCAGAAAGGAGGAACCCTCAGTAAGACTTTGCAAAAATCTGCTTTTACTCTGTGCTGAACTGCATTCATGCTTTACAAACCTTTAACGTGTCCGTCTCAGCTGGTGTTTGGATTTACATGCCCACTTTTTGGTTTTCGGAGCAGGCATAATGGTTTTCGAACATGAGGTCAGCTCTAAAGAATGTGGGCCGTCCCTTCCTCTGTTACACTGAAACCAGCCAGATGACCTGATCATTACAAGGACAATACATTACCACATCAAGAGGGACTTTTTTTTCTTTCCCTCACTGTGCAGCCTTGAGCTGAAGAACCACTGTTTTTGGTACAGAGAGCAGCCATTGTGTCAGGAATGTGGGAGGGATGGTGTGTTTATTAAGGCAAGGACATTAACTCAGGCCTGAAAAGTCTCTGAGCAGAATCACAGTTTGTATTTTTCAGGAGGAAAATGCCAAGAAGAGGCTTTTTTCCATATAACTGTAGTGCTTCCATATATTTCCTTCTTTGAACCCTTGTCATTCATTAATATAGACTGCGTCTCCGTATAACGTGCAGTTTTCAGTCAATACGTGGGCACATTAGTAATCCAGGTAGTCTCAGTGCTCCTTGTAGCTACAGAGACAAGTGTGATATTGTCTGCGCAGCCTGTGACTATGATCATTACCTGGCACTCAGTGCATCCTTGCAGCTTTGTGTGTTACTCACAGTTGTCTAATCATCTTCATCATGCATTCATCATCTTTTTCTTCTACTTGCTTGCTTCCAGTTTCACAACACTTCAGTGTTCGTGTCATTCTGGGCTCTTGACTAGGAGCAGAAACTGGTTCACCTCCTTTAGCTGCTGCAGGTGTTTTCTGTTTCATGCATGTTTTGTTTTCAAACGCGATTGCAGCAGCGTTGCAAATTGCGTTGTCATAAGTAAGGCTTTGGTGGTTCGTGGTGGAAATGCAGCGGACAACAAAATGGGCTCAGAAATACACAGCACAGGACAAAGTCTGGAAGATTTGTGAGCTGTTTTGTTCACAAAACGTGGATTCTTCTGCAGTAGAGGTTCAGAATATTTGTTTATTTTAATCAAAATGGATGAATAACTGTGTGGAATATCCCTTTATTTGTGAGGATGAGAAGAGGACAGTGAGGAGGTTCAGATAGAGAACTGAGAGCGACCTGTCTATTGCCTGAACCATCTCCACTTCTGCATTTGCTCTTGCCGAGGAGGAAGTGGGAGTGCTGACTTCCTGTTGCTCACATAGGTGGGCGGGGGAGATGGGGGGAACCTACTGTACCTCCAGTCCTTACCCAGAATCCCTTGCACGAATTCAAGCACAGCAGAAAGACAGGAAGTGTGACCCAGGCCTGATAACAGCGGGGGCGGCTATTTCTGAAAACGGCAAGAACAGAGCAGACAAGGAGGTGTCTGTTCTGTTTCCTGTTGGTTGTTTTGTCAGATGTGAGCAGCTGAATGTGTCTTTATGTGTCAAAATGAGCAGTTTGTGCTCTGAGGTCACCACACCGAGTCAGCAACAGACAAAGAAACCTCTACACAGGCTCCTCAGATGAGTTTGGATCAGTGTTTTTGCAGCTTAAAAGCTTTACTGCTCTTTTTCTTATCACTGAGAAATCCCCAGAATCATTGTTTCTTTGCAACCTGTAAGATTAAACAAGTATACAGCTCAGTATTAAGCCATCAGAGCCCAGAAATGTACCTTTGTTTACCTGAGGGAAAGACTTCAGCCCTCAAGATGGCTGACCTGATAGTCTCCGGATATTGTTATTCAGCTTTCGTAGTAGACAAAATGAGCTTGAGAGGCTGCTGCTGCTGACTCCACATCACTCTTGGTTTGATAAAAACCTGATGTGGAATTTTGGCCCTCTCCGCCTCCTTCCTTCCTTTTTTCTTTCCTCTGATGCCAAATAAGGCCAGTTTGCCACATCTGCTGAAATTCGAGGCCTGCATTGTAGCTGTCGCTCAGCGTCTCGGCATTTCGCTCTGACTAAGAGAATGAGAGAAAGGGAAAAAAAGAAGTGTGATGTTTGCTCTGCTGACTTTATCCCCTTCTCTTCTTCTACTATGAAATGCATGACATCATCTGGTTTCTCTCCCTCCTCCCCCTTTTTGTCTCTCTCTCCTCTATCTTTCCCCTCATTTTTTCAGTCTCCTGCCTTTTTTTTTTCTTTCACATGTTCGCTGTTATGTAACTGTGTTGAGGCAGCCAGGGCGAGATTGTGAACCTTTGCACCGCGTGGAGAAAACATTTCCCCTTTTCCACCCCTGGCCACAGCTGCTGTGTTTCACCAACGGTTAGTATCAGAGTACACACAATTAACCCAACAGTCTCTGCACTTCTTTTGGTTTGTTCAGACGATGTAATGAAATGGCCTAAAATGGTCATTTGCAAGTTCTGAACAGCTGAGGTAACTGCTGGCTCTTAAAGAGGCTGTACGATAAATTTGTCTTTGCTTTGACACTTAGAAGGAAGTTTGGTAACATGAGAAATAAATCATGCTCACACAATGGTTTGGTTTTTTTGCAAAATTAACCACGTTGTGTTGCTTTCACAGATTGTTGTGCAAAAATCCACCTGCAAAAAATCACTCTGTGCATTTTGTGCATCTTTTCTGCACGTTTTCAGCCTCACAAGCAGCTGTTTATGTACAATAAGCTATCGGGCCTGGATGCTAGACTAACTGCTCACCAGCTTCCTGTTTAGTGTTACTTCCTCTAAGCTGTGAACCAGCACTGTGTGTATGTTTTTTTTTTTACTTTAAAGTTCCCCTTTTAGAATGAAACAAGTTCAAAATGTTGACTGAAAAGGAAGTGAGACACAGTGCTGTGGTTCACCTCAGATCGACTGAGTAACAAAGGACTTCAGTTCAAAGCCTTGAGGGGAATGAAAGGAGCATGACCTGCGCTCTGCCTTCAGATGTCCCCACTTAGAGTGTGTGTTTATGTGGGTTTCCTCATGTCAACCTCATTGTAAGAGCAGCTTTCATCCTCTGAACGGAGTTTTAAGCTGGATTTGAGATTCAGTGACCACCACCTCTGCCTGTTGCGTTTGTATCTCACCACAGATTCCATGTGATCAGCAGTGCAGGGGTTAAGTTTAAAACAGGGAGAGCGCCAGCTTTCAGACAGCCGGTCATCACATGTGTGTGATGTCCACAGACAAATGTTGGCTTTTGAGTGTGTGTTCATACTGAGAATGTTTGGAGAAGTTGCTGCACCTCTGCACTGCAAGATGGATGAAATGATGCACAATGTACAAAATAACTGCAGCAGCTGAACCTGAAATTTGAGCTCAGAACACAGCAAATAAATTTGTTCATAAACCAGTGAACAGTTCGACCTAATGATGAAGATATTTGGCATGAAAAGAATCACCAAAGTCAATTTAATTTGTTCTGAGTTGGACATGAACGCCTGTACACATGTTCATTGCAATCCATTCAGTAGTTCAGTTATTTTGGCTAAAAATAAGCCACTGTGTGGTATTTACAAGATCATGGTACATTGAGTTTGCCTTAATTTCCCATGACTCTGCTTTAAAGACATCATCTGGATCTGTGACATGCTAAAATGCAGTGCAACAGTGGACTCATTACCGTCAGATCTGTCACAAGCTACTGGTCATACCAGTCTCAGTTTGGCTTAGTGGCTAAAATCATAAGTGTAATGAAATGAGCATCTGTGTTTTCATAGCTTGTGAATTTAGCTTTTTGTGCTAAAGTTACACACTCATGCTTTAATCTCTGTTTTGGCACAGTGACATGTGCGTTCATGGAAAAATGCAAAGATGTTATTTAAAGATATCTTGTTGTTTATGTTTTTGTTCCGAGCAAACAAATGTAGGTGTAGTGCACTGCACCCTGTCTGCTCACATCAGTGTGTGTGTGTGTGTGTCTTATTGATTACTTAAAGACAGAAAGAGTGAGGTGGTGACTTCTGCTCTTAGTTGGCTGTTGATGTCTTTGTCACATGACCACGCAGGAATTTGTGGGAGCCTGCACACAAACACATGCGTGTGTGTACACTCCAGTGGCTTGTGCCCAAACACACCTCAGCCCACAGTTTCTTTCTCACTTTTCACTTTTCAGTTCCTCTTCTCATGCAGTATGTCGGCCCTGCGGCGGAGGGATTCTGATCCTCCAGGCTCCTCATCGTGCGTCCATCAGACTGCTGAAGTGGAGGACAGGCGCCGAGGGGAGAAATGGAGGATGTGGGAGGGGAGGGGAGGGGAGGGGAGGGGAGGAATGTGTTTGGTAAATCTGCAGGGGGGGTGAGAGGAGCAGTGACGTGGAGGTGGAGAAAGAGAGGAGAGGAAGGTGAAGAGCAGGAAATGAAGGAGAAAGAGAAGATGGAAAAAAAGAAGAGGAGAAGGTAGAAGGGAAGAATGAAAGGTGAATGGGGTTAAGAAGTGTCCTGTCCACACACACACCGCAGGCCCATGAATCTTAACTGTGGGATATCTGGAATTCAGACTCAATCACCCAACGGAAATTACCAGAGAAGTAGGGGGAAGAGAAGGGGGAGAGAAGGGGGGAGAGGGGGGAGATAGCAGGCTAAAAATGTAAAAAGAACAGTTCGTGCTGCCTGTGTACTTTCCCTTTTGGAAAAACCTTTTATGTAGATAACTTTGATAGATCCATTGTTCGAAGGCATGTTCCTTGTCTTAATTCTCACATCACAGCTTAAAAATTCAAATGGGATGATTCATTATCTCAAGTAAACCACCACAGAAGCATCTTAGGAATTCTGCTTCACAGGAATTTATACCAAAGTTGATCCCCCAAAAATGCATATCCTGCTTCTGCTTCACGTCTGATTGAGAGACGAGATGGGACAGAGCAGGCCACACTGGACAGAGGCCGTCTGTTCCACGAGTAATCAGGGCGCCACCCTTCAAGACAAAAGCACTTTCAGCTCTTATCTTCCATGTGCTGGATCACACCTGTTTAAACCTTGTCGTATAGGTAGATATTTAACTGTGTGTGTGGTTACAGCTCTGAGTGGGGAACAAGGGAAGTTATGTATGACTTTACACGAGTGGGCATTCAGCTGCCCACCACAGCTGAAGGCTGGCTGGGATTTTTTTCTCTTCCTTTATATTTAAAATACTCACAGAAGGCGACCACGCTGATATCATTATCCATCAGTTATTCATTTATGTTTAGAGTACATAGAACAGAGCAGTGCCACGCCATTTGTAGTTTAAGTTAGTTCATAATGTAATAACAATGAAAATAAAGAATTGTATTTGGCTCAAAAGTCACTTGACTTGCCCGAAGCTTGTTTACTGGTAACCAGAGTTCGGTAATCTGTCTTAAAGGAACAAGGACTATGAGTAATGTGTTTGCTTTCATTTTCTCATTCTAAAATTCATGCTCTCCAAACAGAACTGCTGCTTTTTGAGTGTGAGCATATCTATTTTTACCCATAAATCCTTGCTGTACAGGAATCATTTTGGACTACTTGATCCACAGTGCTCACATGGACGAACTGAGACACTTATTTGGTTGAACAGCCCTTCACACCTGTGCTCAGTTTGCTCTTTGAGCCTCACTCCTCCTCTGTGGTCATATTACAAATGTCCGTCCGGTAGATGCTGCACAACTGCGAGCAGCGCGGGAGGATGTGGTCATTTGTAATCCGCGGCCCACTGGTGGTGGATTTCCCACGGGGCAGAGCATGTGTGTGGGAGAGAGGGGGTTTCATGGGAAAACAAATGTAATGAATCAATGTGCTTAATTGTTTGTGCAGCAGAGGAACCATATGGTCATAACCACAGAGGATTGGTCCTTCAGGTCACTGCCTTGGGTGCAGTGGATTAGCAGAGCTGGTTATTTGAGAATAAAGAGTCCAGTGATTTCAGAGCATCATTTGATTGAGGTGTTCGCAACTTTCCTTTGAACTACAGTCAACAGAAATGTTGCATCACATCACCAGAAGCATTGAGAAATTCAAGAAGCAACATAAACTGCACAGTTCCCCCACAGTCAAATAAAAAGTGTAACTGTATCTTGTGATTCTGTGCTTGACCCTGTTTTCGAAAGCAAATTCCCGACAAGCTGATATCAGTGGACTTCCTTATTGTTTCTGGCTCTCGACAAGAGTTTCATCAGGAAAGGATGAAAATATGATTGGCCAGAGCAGACGCAAAACACACGTTGCATGTTTCTGGAGTCTCATTTCCTAGTACAAGCTAAAGACTATGATGCTTTGTCTAGTTCATAACCCCTAAAATAGAAAATCAAGAAACACAGAAACCTTCCAGAGTGTCAGTCAAAACAGAAAGAACCACGTGGCAGGAAACAACAGAAAGGAGCAACAACTTCCCCTCCACTCATCTGTGATCACCCTCAAGGTCATGATGAGTGGGTTAGGTGGGTGGGTGTGATGGGTAGGGAGCAACCAAACAACCCCCCGTCACACACACACACCCACACACACACACACTGTCAAGAGCATTAAGCACAGACACAATAGAGAGGCTGATTTTGCTCTCAGCATGAAAAGCACAGCACTTAATGCTCTGTCTCGTGTGTGTTTTTGCAGCCGCTGTGAACAAGTGTGTTAAAAGATGCAACAGATGCAGAAAATACAGAAAACACAATCCTCATCATCAGCACCACAGCTAATAACAGCTGAATCAAAGCTCAGTGTATTTAAAGATTATGTTGCAGAGACCCTCCTCAGTATTATAGATATTTTATTTGGACCCTCTCCTGCAGTAATAATATACAAGACACTCTCTGTATGAAGAATTTAAGATCATGTAATTTAATATATTTATGTCACAATAACCTTTAACAACAACTGTGCACATGCTATGGGAAATGAAATTTCAATCTTCAAATTTTAGCAAACATGACAGAGGCTAAATTCAAACATTTACTGCAATAGTAAAAATAAATCCTTGATTCTTGACACACCTTTATGGCCCACTGTTCACACTGGAGCCGCCATTTTGAAGTATTTGATTCCTTTTGTTTATTAATTCTGCAACAGACCTGCACATGTGGGGTTTTACTTTTTCTACTCTCCCAAAACAGTCAGATAGTTCAGCAAAAAGACAAAATACATGTTGTAACCCTCCTCCTTTTCTGACCCCTCCCTTCTATTAATTTGTGTACAGTCCCTATGTAGGTGGATTATTTTACTGACAGTGAGAAACAAAAAGCCTCCATCAGGGGATTTTACATCAAACATACACCATTTAACCATTTTGACCTTTTATTCTGTTGTGTGTGTCTTGTGCATACACACACTCCGGCAGTGCAACACACACTTGTGGTTGGAGTATTGGTTGGTGCCTTCAGGTTGTGATGGTGGAGGGGCAGGGAGCTGCCATGTTGTCATGAATGTGTGTCCATGAAGAAACTGATCACTTTAACAAGAAAGCCTCCCTCCGTCTCAGGTTTTCTCAAGATCAGGGTGGGGTAGTGTGTGTGTGTGTGTGTGTGGGTGTGTGTA
>JBBMJY010000017.1:3177852-3216970 GCA_037833715.1 Toxotes lorentzi
TGTGTGTGTGTGTGTGTGTGTGTGTGTGTGTGTGTGTGTGTGTGTGTGTGTGTGTGTGTGTGTGTGTGTCTGAGTGCTCATGCGTACACGCTGTCATGTGTGGTGTGGTCTGCACAAGAGGCGGAGACAACAAAAGCAGGATGTGATACAGCAGGACTCCACTTCCTCATGGAGCTCCACTGAAATCAGCACAGTGCAGAGAGCGCCACCTCTTGGCGACTGTGCATCACAGCAGTGACGAGCTGGTAAAATTCCATTCCCACAGATAAGGAGTGTGCAAGTGTAGACAGGCCGCAGTGAAATTATCTGATAAGATCCGAGGAGCCTTGTGAGAGTTCTTGGGAATTCCAGCCATGTGTGGCTGGAGAAACAAAAGGCAGGGGGCCTGCACCGAGTCCAGCAGAAGAAAATGTCTTTTTCTCTTTTTGTTCTCTTACATATGTTCACTGAGGATTCAGCTGGACCCCACCCATCTCAATACACACACACACACACACTGAGGCAGCTCAGTTTGAGGTGTGGGACCCTCCTGTGACTGAAAGGTCACAGGTTCAGTCCACAGCATCCACTAAACTAACACACACCAGTGATACATCCTGACAAGCTCACGCTGCACATTACCAGATACGCCGACAGAAAGCTCCTACAGCCGGTGCACTTGTGCTCGGAGAGGAAAGTTAAACATTAACGCTGCTAAAAGCCTCTTGGAAGCTTTAACTCCAGTTCTGGGTTTTAAAAACTGCTCTTTGAAGAGCTGAGAGCCAGAAGCTGTTATGCGAAGAGACACCGTATCGGTTTTCCCTCAGGGCCTCCGTCGCTATTGGTCCCAGCTGCATGAATCTTGAAAGCAAATTTTCAATATAAGTTTAAGAGGGTGATGTCATAGCATGGGTTACATAATGGCACCCTGCTCATCTATTTATATGTCATGGAGGTATCTGTGCGTGAATATAATTTGACAGGAGTGTAATTTGCTGCTATCAAATGTGCTTCAACTAATTAAAAGGTAATTTTGATAAAAATAATAAAAAAAAAAAACCCTCACCTTCTAGTCCAGTTAGTGTCTAATTTAAGTACACAGAGGCAGCCAGCTTTCCGTTCACAGCCAGTGGAGTCTTGCCAAAGGGACATTTGAACAGATTACAAACTGGAATCCAGCTCTCCTTGTCTATGTTCACAACTATTGGCAAAACCATCGAAAACATCCAGGCAGAAGTTGCTGCGTTTTCGAGTGAAATTTCCCCAAAGGGACTGTGTAAAATTATAAGGGCAGTAATGGTTTTTTTTTTAGACTTTTCTGGGAGAACAGAGGAGGGTTTCTCTTTTTCTTCTGACCTCAGATTCATATTTGATTTCAGCCTTATCTTCACAGACTTTTTATATTTAAATGTTACCAGACAAATGAAGGTTTTAGGGCCTGAGACCAGTTAATGTCACTGAAACCGCTGCGATTTGTGAATTTGGTTGGAGAAGACAGTCAAGTCTGTGCAACTTGAGCCGAGTTCAGCTGTGATTGAACCTTGACCCCTGAACTGCACCTTTGACAAATACCAACCTGTCTTGACAGTGCTCAGCTTTGAGGGAGTGCAGAGCTGGAGTGTCCAAAATGGAGAAAGCTACCGTAGCTTGTAGTCTGTAGTTGCACCATTCACTGGAATTTAACCTGTTCACACAAACATTCTGTTTTCCATCCACACACATTAGTCTAATGTGTGAGATCTGATGTGTATGAAGTATCCACTGGCTCTGAGGGCAAAGCTACCTGCAAATTAGTCTGTCCACTGTAGTGGTTTTGATGCACTGAAATGTTTCTTGTTGTTGCTCCAGAACCATGAATTATCCTAAACACTCATTCGTCTTCTTCCTGCACAACATATAATTGCACAGCAGCTGAAAGGCTTGCCTCATCTTGTTGTGAGATACCTTTCACTCCTGAATTCTTGTCTGGCGGCTGTTTGGCTGATTTTTATGCAACGACTGCATGTTCCTGCACGCAGACTCCAGACATCCAGCTCTACATCTCATGCAGATCAGTACAACTATCAGCTATCTGGGAAAAAGTAAAGAATGGTTACAGTCATCCAGGTTAATCCATGAACATACTCGAAATTGTCTCTTTATTGAACACTTTAATCCCTGGGACACAGGGTCACACACTCACCTCTTCCTATGCTTTAACACAGATGTTAATCCAGCTTTGTTGTCATTGTCAGCGCAGAGAAAAGAGCTGTAAAAATAAACACAAATCTAGCCAGGTTTCTGAATTCCTGCCATCACAATGGGAATAACTCAAAAAGCCTAATGCACACACCTAAATCCTTACATAAAGAGGTAATCCTGCAGTACATCACAGACAAATCACAGAGTCACAGCACAACCACAACGCCCTGCCACTGTCACACAGTAACAGATTAAACACACCACAAAGGAGCACCAGGGCGATTACAGCATTCATCTCATCACTTCAAAAATAATGTCTGGATCAAAATAACTTATATAAAAAACAAAAATTAATAATAATAAAAGGTGTGATACAGGTCAAACTGTCTGCTTTGCTTCCAGCACATTTAGTTCCATTGCTAGAAACTAATGGCAAAGTATCCTCAAACCTTCATGATCACGTTGAGGGTCTGATTCTCTGAGGCTACAGCACCATCTAGAGGTGAATCCAGGAATTTTCATTGTTTTGAAGACGCATCCAACATGGCTGCTCCCATGTGGACGTTTCCGGGGCTGCTGTTTGTGTGAAGAAGCTGCAGACCATGAGGGAGGACAGGTGAACCAACACAAACACGTAGACAGGAATGTTTTAATATGCTGAAAGGTGCACAGAGCTAATTAGAACATCTGGAAAACAGCACGCTGTTTTTGAAGTCAGTGTAAAAGGCCTTTACATTATGTTACATGTTTTATTGATCCTGATGTTAACTGTTTAATCTTTCTGCAGCTGCCATGGATGCCAAGGAAATAGTCCTCTGTGCCCTTCAGATAGAAAAATTAAGTGCAGACAGAAGCTATGGGAACATCTTGGCCCTCCTTGGTGACCTTGATAAGTCGCAGGTCACAGCAGAGCAGCTGGAGACGACGGACATTGTCAGAGTTCTTTACAGGGTCCTGAAAAGCTGCTCTGACCACGGCGTGAGGAAGACAGTCAAGAGCTTGTTGTCCAAGTGGAAGAGACAATACAGCAAAGATACACGAGGAGGGAAATGCACAGAGGAGATCAAGCAGCCTGAGCTCTCATGTATGGTTTCATTACCACATGAGGCAGCACAGACATGTGACAGTGCTGTGGAGAATGTGAAGGCCACTGCACAGCAAGAAGCATCATGCACTCTGGAAAAAGATGGCCTCCAGACTCTTAGTTCCACTGCAGAGAGCACATCTGCATCTTCTGATCTCCCACCTGTAAGAACCAAGTGTGCTCAGCTCCTCCTCGCTGCCCTCCGCCCCGAACCTCCCGATCAGGACGTGGCTACACAGCTGGCAGGACACATCGAGCAGCACATCCACGAGCTCCACAAATCCAATCCAGTCAAATACAAAACCTGTGTGAGGAGCAAGGTCGCCAACCTGAGGAATCCTAAAAACGATCACCTACGTCAGGGCCTCCTGAGCGGCTCCCTGTCGCCTGAAGCCTTCGCCCGGATGTCAGCAGAGGAGATGGCCAGCGCAGAGCTCCGGCAGCTCAGAGAGGAGTACTCATCCCGGGGTGTGAGCGAGAGGCAGCTTCCTCACGGGATAGAAGGGACACAGACAGAGAAGATTCGCTGCAAAAGATGTGGAGCATCAGACTGTAGGGTGACGCAGGTGTCCAGGGGTGCCCTTTTCTTGCCTGCGTGGGTGAGGCGCGGTGGCCCTGATGAGGATGCAATGACATTTGTGACCTGCAGTGGGTGTGGGCAGCAGTGGTACCACAGTGGCTGGGTCTGTCTCTAAATCCAGACCCAGCCCCCTGTCGTGTGGGACTGCAACTACCAACTGTTTTCATTATGGATTCATCAGCAAATCATTGGTAACTGATGAATAGTTTGGTCCATAAATTGTTGGAGTTTTGTAGGAAATGTCACAGTTTCCCTGCGTCCAAGTTTATATCGCTCGTTTTGTTTGAACCAAATGAAAACCAAAACCCCAAGACACTCAGTCCGACACTCGTCTGCTCGTTGTGAGTCATTTTAGCTCCTATGTTGTGAAACCACCACCTTTTCTAATGGTTTTCCTGTTTTCACCACAACTGAAAGGGTTCTAGATAGGCTGAGAAACTTTTATTACATATCGCCACAGTTTGAAAAGAATTGAAAACTTTGTGGTGAAGGGTTAGCAGCTGCTTTCTTAGCCTCTTGATATGGTGAACGGCAGCGTGTTAAATGCCTGTTAAACACTGCAGCAGGAGGAATGGTGAGAGGAATTCAGAGTGGACAGAGCATTCTTGCGAGACGGAGCACATACTTGTGGTTTCAACAAGGAGTTTTTTAGGATTTCTCTGTTATTTTGCAGAATGTGGAATTTCAAAGCCCAAAATGGTGATTACCTTTCAACTGGAGTCAGAAAATCCAAGTCACTGCCTATTGCAGCTGCAGACTGAAACCACAACGTTTCAAGAAGTAGCTCTCGTCATCTTCTTCCCGCTGAATCATTTCCTGTGTCCTCTGCTCTCTCTAATTGCCTGTCAGTTGATCTTTCCTAACAGTAGCTCGTTTGCTTTTCCTGCCTTCTCTCTCTTACATTTACTGCCACAAAAGTTAACCCTCCCCTCTCTAATGTTTCATTTTCTTGATCTTTCTTTTAAAAAAGCACATTTTGTTGCACTGTAAGTCATTGTGGTTATGAATGCTGGGTGAATTCCTTCTAAACATGCCTCTGGCCTTCTACAATATCCCATTCATTTGGAGCAAAGTGGATCCAGTGGATGAAACATGTGACCTTAGGAAACGGTGAGCATGTGAGTCAGTAATCTGCCCACCCGAGCAGCCTCAGGGGTGGATGTCCCATGGTGCTCCACTCTCCGCAAAGTCAGTCGACGTGGCACAATGACTTATTCAAACGTCATCGTGACATCACATCGAAGGGCGAGTTTGAGAAAACTTTATTCTCAGTTGGTTTGTAGCGGGTTATTCTGTCCTCAGTCCATATCTGTCTTTTTCAAGTTTATTTGCTTTGTATGTAGGAAACCAATGTACATACAATGCACGTTAGTCATACTGTAAGATGAATACTGAATTCAATTCTCCTTGGATATAAGAAGAACTGTGACTTTCAGATGCTCCCTGTCTTCTGGTTCTTGTGTTGGGTGACGGATTTCGCCCGTTCAGTCATGGTGGCCTGTCAAATCAATGCAGCCCTCACACTTACAGATACAAACAGACCAGTTGTTATCAATGAAGTGATTTGTTTAAAATTTTACATGGTTTTGGGGCCATTTCATGCAGTTTAACTAACCTTCAGAGTTGCAGTAAGTCCTTTATCTAGTTAGCTGTGCTTCATCTGAAGGGTTTTTAGAGCCCAGGGGTGATGAAAGTATTTCACAAGGAAAAGCAGAACATTGAGAAATCAACACTAATATGTTCATTGTTCCTATTTCTTTAGTCATCTTGTGACCTGCTCATATTTATTTAAGAACCCTTTGGAGGGATCCAACTCTCTTTGACCCAGTGACCTTCCTAATCTAGGTTAAATCCAAATATGTCCATGTTTAAAAATGTTTTTTCAAACTGTCCTTGTTCTCACATGTACGAGATGAGACACACAAAGAGTTTTTCCAAAGAGATGAAACATGGTGTAGGCTAAAATGTGGATGCTGCGACCGCATTCAGGAAAGCGCATGATGCGAGGAGGCGTGACACACCGGGTCACATGAGCGTCACCAGCGGCTCCGGGGCCAGAGAGCAGCGGGGATGCCGGAACGCCATGTCACCGGCTGACAGCAGCGCCATGCTGGGATGGAGGAAGGGGATTTAACCAGGCTGTGATCATCCTGACAGGTACGCTCACTTAGAGGGCCGAACTTCAGTTTCAGGGGCAGGAATTCTCACTTTGCGTTGTTTTAATCGATAAGTAAAGCGGTGGCTGTGCAAGAGTCAGTGCGCCCATTATCGGACAAACCTCTGGCTGCTTCGCGTATTTCCGTGATTTCCTCAGAATATTGACGGCGACCAAACACAAGTAAGCAGTGCTGGATCGTGTAAATGAGCGTGTTTGCTATTTGTCTCAGTGATAAGTAGAAAATGAGTGAAGCTGATCCCTGTTGTATTTCTAATTTTCTGTGATGTTGTGTCTTGTGCTGTCATGTCATGTTCTTTCGTTCAACTTAACATTTTCAATATGTTTTCAATGAAAGACTCTAAACTGCTGCTAAAGAAGAATAATGGGCAGAGATATGAAGCCCTCCATGGTTTGGCTGCTTTGCCTGAGAATGGGTCTTAAAAATAAAGAATTTGTACTATAATAGTGTAATTATAGTATGTAGAGGACAATGACGCTGCTTCACACTGTCTCCTCCTCTGAATTTAGAAAATAAAAACAGAAATATTACATTTTGTGGGTTTGAATCAGAATCATGTGGTAAGTTGTTCAGAGAAAATATTAATTTCTTTATTGGAAAAAACCCAAAGAGAAGGCTCCTCTTTAAATGGCAGCCTTCTGGTGAATGAAGCACATGACTCCTGAGTGTGTGACTGTGTGTGTGTGTGTGTGTGTGTGTCCAGTCATTCCTGCTTCTGTACTGCAGGCTGCAGCAGAGTTTAACTCTTGGCTTAATTCAGGTCTTTAAACTCTGAAGCCTGAGTGTTGTCCTGACAGGCTGCACGGACGCTCCTGACTTGTAAGGTTCAAACAGTTGGGAAGGCGAGGAATTCAATTTGGATTCAAATATTTAAATTGATTTGAATTGATGAGTATGACTTGCAATCATACTTGTTCATTGTTCTACTACTTTTTTACTCAACCCTTGTACAGTAATGAGTTTAAATTAAAAAAAAATCATCTTAGGGCAAAATGCAGAGTTTATGAAACCTTACAAGGTTCTGCAGGACTGGAAATGACCCTGAGATGCTGAAGGTCAGCATAGTAAATCAAAGTTTGATTTTAAAAAAAAAACTTTCTACATTTATTGAAGACCAAGTTAATTGGTTGATCAGTAAAATAAAATAGTGGTAAATGTCCATTATTCTTATTTTCCCTGAGCCCATTGTCACATCTTTTATTAGTTTAGTTTAACAGATGAAAAACTAAAGATATATTTAGTTTATTATCATACAGAGAAAATCCTGAGAGGCTGCAACAAGCAAACATTTTTTTTAATGGATGAATTGTTCTGAATTGGTAGTTGCTGGTGGGGCAGCACCGTGGTGCAGTGGTCAGCACTTTGGCCTCACAGCAGGAAGGTCTGGGGTTCAAATTCACCACTGTGGCTTTCCTGTGGGGAGTTTGCATGTTCTCCCTGTGGGTGTAGAAAATGGATGGAGGGATAGTTGATGCTGCTTTGAGTGTCACAGGCTCACCCCCTGTAGGCTTTACATATCAGTTATTTAGATATTGAAGATGTTTAGAATACACTCACCATTTTTTCAGTCATGTCATTTTTAAAAATGCGTATTGACGCTGGTGTTTGGTATCTGCGAGTACTCAAACATATTCACTGATACCGTGAGAGCCAGCGATGGATGCTCCATCTTACCATCTGATCTGTGGCGGATGAGCTGATGCTGCTCACGTAACAGAGCTCCCCCTGTCTCCTATTTAAACCTGCTCTCTAAGATTTCCCACTTACATCAGAGAGGTTTGTTCTGGGCTGAAGGTGGAATGATTGCCATGATGTAAATGTGTGGTACAGGATTAAATTCACACTTAAATCCTCATTAGTCACTCCTTAGCGGCTGAGCCTGTGAGTGGGTGAACTCCTTTGGCCACTTTATGATCTGTGAAGTTAAACACGTTTTCTCTCTCTCCTGCAGATTTTCGACAGAATGAACTGTGTGCAGTTTTAAGGGTGAGAAACTGTTTTTGAATCAGATTTCTGTTGGGGCTGTATTGCGTCGCTAAGGGACGACTCACTGGTCCTGTGATCAGCGTCCATGTGATGTGCTGCTCGGATCGTTTCATGCATTACACATTAAACACAGTGTAGGAAGTTCATTAGTTGCATAGTGTAATTAGGGGGCAGTGGATGTTTAATAGGATTAACTAGTGGACTAACTTTAATCAGTTGTCCTCAGTGTGTGAGGACACATGTAAACAGCCCGTGTCACATGTTTACAGGCAGCGTGTGACTGAGTGAAAGTTTGTTCTTATCTGAAACTTTACTTTTGAGGGCAAAGGTAAAGAGTCGGGGAATAAATCGACACCAAGTGTTAACGAAGGCTAAATTCTGTCATTCTGTGTGTGCAAGCAAAGGAAATCCTGCTCCTGCTTGGATTCAGTAGCTGTTTCTGAATTGCTCAGGCATCCACACATACAGTGAAACAGATTAGTGTGTAAACAGAATTTCTTGTTACTCCATGATCTGAGCTTTACTGTGATTTTCTTGAACACCTGACAGAGACAGGAAGTTCTGTCAAAGCTGTTCATTGAATCTGAATCAAATTCTATTGATTCTATTCAGCTGCAGTTTTTAATAATGAATAAATAACTTAAATGATCTCGGGCAGAATTTTTATGTGACTGGAGCAGGGCTGCAGCTAATGATTCATTTCATCACTGATTAATCTGACAATTATAATCTCCCACAGCCTCAGGTGATGTGTACTTTACGATCATATGACAGTTTACTATCATTTTGCTCTTTTGCTTTTTAAGTTAATGTGAAGTTTTGTGCTCCCAGGGTGAAATTCCTTTCTCCGCTGTTGGTGTCTGCACACTCTCGCTCAGTCGCCGGGCTCAGACTCGAAACACCAAAACTGGCCTGAGCCAGCTCACTACAGCCATGATGTCCAAGTCAGCTCTGCTGAAGGTGATCCTTCTGGGTGACGGTGGTGTCGGGAAGTCATCACTCATGAACCGCTATGTCACCAACAAGTTTGACTCGCACCTCTTCCACACTATTGGCGTGGAGTTCCTCAACAAGGAGCTGGAGGTGGACGGGCACCACGTCACTCTGCAGATCTGGGACACGGCGGGTCAGGAGCGCTTCCGCAGCCTCCGCACGCCTTTCTACCGCGGCTCCGACTGCTGCCTGCTCACCTTCAGCATGGACGACGGACAGAGCTTCCACAACCTGGCCAACTGGAAGAAGGAGTTCACTTATTATGCTGACGTGAAGGACCCTGACAACTTCCCCTTTGTGGTTCTGGGCAACAAACTGGATGTTCCCGAACGTCAGGTGTCAGGGGAGGACGCGAGACAGTGGTGCCGCGAGAACGGCGGACACCCGTACTTTGAGACCAGCGCCAAGGATGCTACAAATGTAGCATCAGCCTTCGAGGAGGCGGTACGCCGTATTCTGGCGCTGGATGACAGAGCTGATCACCTCATCCACACCAACACGGTGGACTTACAGAGGAAGACTCACACTGATCCCTCCTGCTGCTGAGCTCAGTGGACAGAAGAAGTGACCCAGCAGGAGCTCATGTGATGCTTCTGCAGCTGCCATATACTCAATGGGACTGAGTGTGGTTTGTGACTGCACAAAAATAGGAACTGGTCTTTGTTCACCAGCCTGTGTACAGTGTGTAATGCCCTCGGTCAGACATTTAAAGCCAATCTTCATATGTTTCAGACCAAAACTGACAATGTTCTCACCAAAATGTAACATTTTCACACCATCAAAGGATCGAAAACTCTCCTGAGGTTTGAAAACATAATTATTAATTCATCAAAAGTATGAAAGATTATCAGTTATCAGTCCACGACTGGCTGAAGTTTAATTTAAATTTTAATTCAACGTTTAAATGCTGCTTTATCGAAGGTTAGTGCAGTGAAGGGGCTTCCTTTGATAAAAGTTAAAGTACGTCACTTCCAAAGAATTAGCAGTTCTCTAAACATGGTGCTGACACCACAGAAAGTATCTGAGACTCTCTAAATGTGAAAAACAGCTGGACGTCACTGATGGACCAGTGGCTGGACACAAAAAGAGAAGTCCTCAGTTTTTTTCTGCCTGTAAAAGCAGACAGAGAGTAAAGCTAATCACTCTGCCTCAGTCTTTCTGGTATCTAAATGATTTAAATGGTTCAGATTTTATGGGATTAATCAACTATATATATATTTTTTTTCTTAAGATAAAAGAACTGTTACTGTCTGTTGATGTCCATGATGACATTTGGTTTTTGCTCTAAATAACAAAAGAAATTTGTAGTAGTTATTTTTACTTAGGCAGATTTAATATTCATTGATCTCTCTGGAGCTCACTGCTGAACCTGCTGATCCTCTGAGGCCTGTATGATGTTCACTAGCACTGCTTCTTTAAGGCAAATGACTCCCAGAAAAATTTCTCCTGCATATTATTCTTTTTTCTTTCCATTTGAAGAGCAGTACCCTCTTTGTCCACAAGGCTGCACTCGTGTCAAAAATTGGAGCGATAAGTCCCCAGTTTGAGGCCTCACAGGAACACTGGTGAGCTGATTTAAGGCTCTGCGCAGTCACATTCAAAGTGCTTTCACTGATTGTTCAGGCTGAAGGTGGCACAGCTTTTCTGGGAAAAATGTGGAGTCAACAGATTGTATGAATTAAAAAGATTTAAGTGTAATTTCCAGAGTTTAATTTCCAAACTCAGTGGGAGAACGAGGGAGATGTCAGTCAGAGTGCAGGCAGTGGAAGTGAAAACACCTGTGTGGGTCTGTCCTGTCAGAAGCCCAGTCTGCGGCGGTGAGTATTCACTGGTTTCACAACTGTAAGAATTCAAACCACATCCTGATTTTGTCAGACGTCCATAGACATGAAATGAATCATGTCATTTGGCAGCTTCTACTGACTTTTCGAGAAAACACCTACTTTCCTTGGAAAGTTTGTTGAGGCAGCAGCTAATCAGTTCAATTGGCAACAGCTGCAGAGTGAGTGAGTTCGTCAGAGAAATGCTGTCAACCTTAGAAAAATGTAGGATGTTTCCAGGATTTTATTTACTACAGTTACAATTAAAAAATGTAATGGTTACAGCTCTGAAAATGTAAGAAACTGCTGATTTTGGACTGCTATTGGTCATTATTTTTTAATGTTTTATAGAACAAAAGCAATCAATTATTTGAAAAAGAAAAACAATAATTTTAGCTGCATCAATATAAGCGAAAAAAAAAAAATCAAATCATTTCAGAGACCAGAAACTCAAGAAAGAGGCAGGAGACAACGGTGTCACGATAATAAAAAATATCGGTTTTACTAGAGAAGGTTACAAAAATCATCACTATATAGGAGTCATAGAACTATTTCCAACTTAAAAAATAAAACCATAATGAAACACCTACAGGGACTACAATGCCATCAAAGTACAATGGAGTTTTCTTTAGAAAAGAGTGGGTGGAAAGGGTACGAGGGGGGGGGGGGGGGGCGTGGAGGAGGGGGGCAAACACCGCCTACCATAGTTGTCAGTACAATTGACTACACATCACCTGAAAAACTGCAAAGACACAGTCATGTCTCCTTCATGCAAATAACGAGGAAACAACAACACCCTGACACGCATCGTCTTATAGGAAACTGAAGTTTGCCTTTACATCAACCTGGCGGCAAAGCACGTATATTTATCAAACATAACACACATGGCAATATAGTCCTTTTTTATACAGAATAGACAACTGCACACATGGACGATACTGACATGCTTCATCTCATCAAAGTTCAAAAATTTGTCTTCTTCAGTGTTTTTTGAGGGTAAACTAACCAGTGATGATCGATATAGAATATAGTTTATGATTATTAAACAATATTTGATTATAAAATTAATGTATGAAAATTCCTGACTTGTTTTATTCAGAGTGTAAACATCCAAAACAGTCTCTGTGGCTCATATGAGAGGCATGATGTTAAAAATAAAAAGGAGAGGAAAAGAAAAAGTGAGTCACTCATTTGGCTGGCCATCGAAAAATAAGCACAAACAAGTTCCATAAAATCATTATTACTGAATCACAAGAAGAACTCAGCTGCCTAAAACGGATTAAACATTAAAAATCAATTTCCTTTTTTTAAATTCACATTTTAAAATGTATACGTCACAAGCACCTCAATCCATCATATCATATCATGACTGCACTGTATCCCTCTCACGACATATCATTTAAGATGTTACATTACAATTATTATATCAAATGCAGAACTAGTATTTGAGTGCTAAACACATATCTCAAAGGGTACATTTACATATATCTGTGGAGAAAAAATAATAGAAGAGCATGGCAAAACACTGACTGTGTTCTCCCCGTGTTGAGAGAAGTGTAAATCGAGATCTTTTAGGGTGATTTGGCTATTTACAGGTGAACTTCATTCGCAGAGGGAGGAATTTTAGAAAATGAGAGAACAGGTTTTACTGTATAATTCACACAGGACAGCGTACCAGTCCGGTAAGGGTAAGTGTTTCGATGGTGAGGCTTTGAAAAGAACACGGCTGGCTGAAGTCAGATTTGGTTTGATACCTGAGGTGTGTGTCTTCTTTGCGTTGAAAGACACAGACAGATTTATCTTTGATTTCTGCTGCCGCTGGTGATGAGTGTAGCAAAACGTGCAGAGGTCTTAAAAGGAACAGTGATTTGTTTTCTTGCCAAGAGATGAGACGACTGATACTGATTTCAAACTATGTTCGACCGGTACATCCCAAACTATCACCAGCAGCATCTTAAGCTTCTGAAGCTTCATATTTACTGTACACATCCGCGAAGTATCAATCTTCTCATCAAACTCTGAGCATATTTTCCAAAACGGTTCCTTTAAAAACGTTTGCTACACCTCTGGTCTTAAATGATCTCTTAATACCTTGGTGGACATATCAACTCCAATCATGT
Source organism: Toxotes lorentzi (assembly GCA_037833715.1). NCBI lineage: Eukaryota > Metazoa > Chordata > Actinopteri > Toxotidae > Toxotes > Toxotes lorentzi. The sequence goes on from JBBMJY010000017.1 coordinate 3,190,773, forward strand.
AAATGCACAGTAATCCTTGAGATGCCACATGATTCGAGTCTTTTAGGTATTTCTAGGAGAGAGGGGGGGCTGGGGCGCTTTGTGTTTTTTAGGGATTTTCACTCTCTTGATTTTTTTTGTTTCTTAAATAGTGCAACACGTATCGAGCATTAGCAATAAAAAGTCAAAGATGGAGAAGAAAAGTAAAGGAGAAAAAACCTATGAGCGCAAAAAGATAAAGAAGAAAAAAAGATCATAATAGTACCTGCCATACTTTTCAGAGAGTATTAAAAAAAACAACAACATTCATACACATTCGCACAATATATTCATATTCATATATATATGCATATAAAACACCAAAAAAACGGAGGAAGTTGGTTGCTGCCTGGCTTCCCTGTGGCTGAAGCTGACAGTGAACAATGTTTTTTTTAGGCTGTTAGGAGCTGTGTGTCGAGAGGCTGTGCTGGCTCAGGGCGCGAGGCCATCACAGCCGGGCCACGTTCACGAGCCGCCGCCCAAAAGCACGGGGGAGGAGACGCTTCTGAACTGATGTATCATACCTGAGCTCGACCCCGGTGGGCGAGCTCTCCCGTTCTGAAACATCTGCCTCCGTCTGGGCCTGCCGCTTCTCCTGATCCTCTATTCTCTTCCACTCTGGAGTGGGTACGCTCCCACTACTCTTAATAAACACTGTGGAAGAGAAGAGGATGGAGAATCAGGAGGCTGGGGGACTATCAAACACGACGGAGGTGGTTTGTTTTAACGGAGGGTGGGGTGGGCGTGTTGTGGGGTGGGGGTCGAGGTGTGGAGCGGAAATGGATGGTGGCGGGAGAGGATCTCTTGTCCTTATGAGTAGGAGGAGGAGTTCTGGCCCTCCTTGGAGCGCGCCTCAGCCTCCAGATCCTGGTCGTCCTTGGTCTTGATGTCCTGGTACTCATGCGTGGACACGGCGCTCTTCAGATAGGCCCAGTTGGCCGCCAAAATCATCAGATAGTGGATCTGAAGAGAAACAGAGGTAATCATGGCCAGGTGATTCCACTAATTAGTCGTCACTGAAATCAGCTGGTAGTCTTTGTTTGGGATAAACACCTTGGCTGATTTCAGCCCTGCTCAAATGCAGAGCGGATAAATTACAGAATAGTTTTAAATAAAGGTTTAGCACGAAAGAAAATAAAAACCAAAAGGTTTAAATACACACTTTATCGTATGTTTGTTAAACAGGAAGCAGCTGATCAACCAGAGCTACAAGACAAATCAGTGCAGGTCATTTTCTCTCTTTTGCTCCGTTGCTTCCTTCCCCTCCTCCTGTTCTCTATCCCACTCTGCCTCCTACATGAGAGGATGTTCAGGTGACCCATCACAACATCTGGAGAGGTGCTTTTTGCTTTTTTAGTATCTCCATTTATCTACACTCTGCACAAAAAAATCCGCCTCCACAGCTCAGTAAAACACTGACGCTCTGTAAGCTCACACTCCCTCACAGAGGCAGGCTGCAGGGTAAGATTTCAACCCATACGATGACATACTGACAAACATGAGAGGCGGGGTTGCTGTGGCAACAGATAAGTGAGCCATGGCTGCGTGCATATTCTGAATAGCACATTATCAGTGGGATCACAAGGAGCTTACCAATGCGATGACGGTGGCTCCGGCGCCAGCTAAAGCCACGATGTAGAGGTGGTAGGAAAGGTAGAACTGTGGACGAAAAGAGAAATGAGTGAGGGAGGGAAAGGAGAGACAAAGCAGAAGAAGAAGTAAGAAGGTCAGGTCAGCGTCCTCTCACCTCGCTTGTGTTACAAATGTCTCCCAGCGTGGCTCCACAAGCTTTGCCTGGTGTGGCGTTCCAGGGAATAATACCTGCAGGATGAAAGAGATGAAACGTCACGGCTTTCTCATCTGAGACAAGAAGCTTTTTCCTCCCCCGAGACCGACTGTATGATTGAAGGCATTATGAATTAGGCTCGGATAAAGATTAAAGGAAACGGGGCTGCTGCTGTCCGAGCCTCTGAGCCTCTCCTACAGGAAAAATATGGGTCATTATTTTGAATCACTTCTTTACTGTAAAAACATTTTGAACTTTTAGACTTGTTCTGGTGTTTCTGCCTGTGTCAGAGTCCTTTTTGACATTTTTATAACTTCTTCTCATTCAGATAATTATTAACATTAACATAAAGTTGCTTCTGTTACAGAATTCCTTCCAAAAAACAAAAAAAAAGTCATTAAAAAACACGTCCTTGATCAATCAGCTTGCTGCTGACAATAATCAGACGACTGCCAGTGATTGGGGTTAATATTTCATACAGTGTAGTTTGACTGTTTGACTGCCAATGAAGCGTATGTGATCCTCATCCTACTTTGTACACGGGCCAGCTGTCTTTCAAATGTGGGTCACATACTGTACATTAGGCCATCAAACAGATAAGCAGATATGTAATCACAGGGGAATGTTACTGTGCTGTAATGCTGCAGGACCCAATCAGGCTCTCAATAATCTAAATGTATTTTAAATGTATAGAAAATGACATTTAAAGTAGCTGGAGATGAATCTGTGACGCTGCAGAGCAGAGTAAAGCCCTCTGAATCACGCTGTGGTTTGCTGAACGCTGCCTTCTTTTTATACTTTGCTATCCTGCAGGTACGTCTGGGCTACATGTGTGAAAACAGTGCGGGAAGCACCGGGACTTTCTTTCATGTGTTTTTATTGCTGAGGCTAGCCGGCATGTTTGAGCTCACTTTCCTTGATCAGAGGAATTTCTCTTAAACTCCGAAGACGCGTAACACAGCATGTGATCTGATCCTGTCTGCTTTAGCTGCAAAACAAAATGTGCCAGGGATACGCCACATGTCGCACGGGGAAGGAGTTTGTTCTTTCACTTCACAGAATGTTTCTGATTTTAACAGATTTTAAGATAACCATGTTTTTGCAGGTGATTTTAAAAACAGCTCAGTGAGCATAAAGTCATTCTGGCCGGTCATTCAGTCAGATCATTGACTCCAGCTGAGATTTAAAGGAGCAGAGTTCATGGAGGAATTTCAGCTTTACTCCGTCCAGTTTACAAACAACATTTAATTTCCCATGAACCCTTTCAGGCAGAGAGTCTCTCCCTGACCAGTTTTAAACATAAAGAAAGACAGAAGTTAACAGACACTCTGTATGTGAGCTGACATGAGTTTAAAGATAAAAGTAGAATTATTTATTCTTTGTGTGTGTGTGTGTGTGTGTGTGTGTGTGTGTTTAATCAAGGCCCACCTGTCCTGCAAGTTCTGCTCCTGCACACCTGATCCAATTAAACTGTAATGAAAATGTGTGAGGCCTAATTAGCTCATGTGTGAAACAGAGCTGGAGCATAAATACAGGCTGGTGTGGGTGACTCGAGAATGAGCTGAGGAACACTGTCAGGAGGCTGCCAGTCCTCACAGCAGTGGTTTTAAATGTTGATGGTATTTATTAGAGTAAAGTCAAGCTTGTAAACACGTCCACGTACTGAGGGAAAAATCCACCCTGTAACACATGTTTGCTAAATCACAACACCGCTGGAATGCAACTCACCGTACTGCCTGACGTCCACACAGATGGAGTCAGGCGAGGTGATGTTGGCATCAGGAGACCTCATGGCAGCACAGGTGCTCCACATGTTGAAGAAGAGAAAAACGGGGATCGCTGTGAAGCCAAAAATGACGAGAAAGGCCAGAGCGAGGATGTAGGTCAGGAACATGAACTGAGGAGAGGAGAGGGGTGAAAAGAAAGGAGAGACTGAGAGTCTGTCAGTGTCGCTCTGTCCCCAAAGTCTGAGCTGAATTCAAAATTAGGTTAACTTTATTCCTCTAAGACCCCCACACACAATCACAGTCCATGTTTAAGCTAATGTTACTGGACATCTGCAGCAATTAGAGTAATCAGGCCAGAAAGAAACTGTGCCAGAGTCACCCTCCAGGCTTGAGTGGGATTCTGAGTGTTTGTGCGCAAGTGTTTACGTGTGTGTCCATAAATGTGTAGAGGTGTGTGATTATGTCTCCACAACACTTTAAGGTAGATGACCCTTGTCCGGGCTTGTGCAGTGTAGTGAATGACTGTTTTGTGTTAATGTCTCTCAGCCTGTAAACACTATTTTAAGCAGGAACATTATAAAACACACATCAAAGTAATTACATCTCATTGACAGGCTTTAATTTGCAGTGAACTGGGTCAGTGGGTGTGTTGATTTGCAGCAGCTGCTTTGTGTGTGTGTGTGTGTGTGTGTGTTGACATACGAAGGCGGTGATGCAGCGTCCACACACGGTGGTCTTGAAATCGCTCTGCAGCTCCTTCTTGATGGCGCTGGTGGTGTAAAACCCCTCAGCCAGCAGGATGATGGCGTAGACGAAGAAGAAGGAGGCGATGCCGTAGATGATGTACTGAAAGATTTGGATCCTGAACAAACGTACAACAGAAAGAGTGACCAGGGTTAAAAGCCAAGTAATTTAAAGCTGCACTTGAAAAACAGACCTCAGGTCAATGGTAAATCAGGGGAGGACTTACACCATGGTGAGGGTGGCGTGGTCGCTGGTGACCCGGGAGAAATGGTTCTCCAGCATGGTCAGGGTACCGGTCAGCGCCACGTGGCCACAGCCGCAGAACAGAGCCACACCTGAGAAGCAGAGGATGGTGGCCACAAGGGAGGCGTAGGGCACCCCACCCAGACACTTGATGCAGCACTCGAAGCATCCTGCAGGGGGAGATAGAGAGCGGAGGATTAATTCACAGAGAGAGAGTCTTTCCTGTTGCATTTAGCCAAATTTCCCCCACGGCTAAAGATGCTTTAAGGAGGATACAACAACAAACAATCCAGGCCAGATTTGAAAGCGAACAAATGGCTAAAGGCCCGAGTGCAAACAAAATGTTTGCTTTAACAAGCAGGAGTGAACAGAGCAGACTGCTGCAACGTGACTCCCCACAAAGTGGCTCGATCGGCTCCGGTGATGACACTCGGTGCAACACTCGACAGCCTTCTTGTCCACTGCCGCTTGATCGTGTGCAGAAACCTGCGAGATTCATGATCGTGCTGTTGTGGCTGAGTCAAGCAAGCGTGCAAGCTCGTCTCTCTGAGTCTACAAGGGAAGAACAACACTTCTCCCTGTCAGGCATGTTGAGCGGCTAATCACAGCATCTTTCACAGTTAGTGTGCGTTCACTTTGAGCTCGGCTGGGAGTGCTGAATATTACATGTAAGCTGCACTACATGCTCACATCCTGCCCTGCTCAAAAACTGTTCCACTTCCCTTTTGTCTTTAAAGAAAATATTCAAAAGCTTTTTTTTTCCTCTTTTTTTTTTATGAACAGAGTGCATGAATAACTCATGATCTAATCCTACATAAATCATTTCAAAATAAAGGACTCCAGCCATTTTCTAGGGCACCAGAGAGAGAAATGACATTTAAGTGGCAGTTGTTGAGAATAAGCCTGATGTGATGCTTCATTTATTTGTACTTTCAGTGAAATTAAAAACAGACAAGTTTGTTTTCAGGGAGACTGAAAAACATTCACCTGGCACAAATTTCTCATCTTTCTCCAGCACTCATTTTTCACAACTCTGCAATGATGATGAATGATCAGAAATTATCCCCCGTGTTCGAGCAGTTTCTACGGTGATGATGATGAATTAGTAAATTTGTTTTCCACTAACGGCGTAAAGCCTCCCGTGTGAGCTATGGGCCTGAGATACGCAGGTACGAGAAACGCGGTGCATCCTGCTCCCATCACGGTCGAGAGGATAGAGAGGAATGAAAGGAGGGAAAATAACACATTGTATTGAGCACAAGAGTTGCATCTTATATAATGCCTGTTAAAAATAGCCCCTCTAGCAAAGCAGGAAGTTACTCTGGGAAAAAAATAAATAAAAAAGACAAATGAACTGTCTTGCGTGTGCCACTTTGCTGTTTCCATGACAACCTGCTCCAATTGGCAAATCCGAAGCATCATTATTTCATGTTCAGACATTTGTTGAATCTAAACATTTCTCTTTGTCAAGCCTTGAAAACATGATTGACCGCATTACACGTCTTTAAAACCTGTACGTGTGGCTCTGCAGCCATGAAGTGATCTGTCCTGACAGCCTCTGCTTCTGAAGTGATACCAAGCATTACAGAACAACACACACTTAGTGCCAGGGTTGGTCCTTTATGATATGTACTGTATGTGACAGGTGAGCCAGTGTGACCATGAGATTCACTCTAACATCCACACAAGCAGGAGCTAAGATCCTCTGACAGCTTTCATCAACATCACACTCAATCAATAGACTCTGACGGCTGATGACATGAGGTGATATCCTTCCACAGAAAGCAATTAAACCACACACACGGCCACCACTCATGGCTTTCTCATGCTTGCTTTGCAGGACAACACCCTCAACAAAACACCAATACGAAAGTCGTTTTATTTTGAAAAGAAAACCCTTCCCTACTAGTGCACTCCCAGTCGTTTCTGAATCGACCGTTGAGGCCAGGTAGTGTTTCAAGCCTGTGGACAGTTGTTATTGATGAGTTTAAAAGAGCAGATTGATCCCACCCCCGCCTGAGGGAAAGAAGGATCATCAATAGAATCACTGCTGGGGGGAAAATGACAACTTACCAAGCTAAATGTGGGGACTTTCATGTTTTACATTCAATTGACAGATTATAGGCTTCAATGTCGGTTTTCTACAAACCTCAAATGTATGAAGCCTTTTTTAAAACCTTTTTATTATCTCAGCAACTATGGTATGGATTGCCATGACATCTGGTCCATGCACACCCCTCTCAGGATGAACCGTGATGACTACTATGATCTGTCATCTAACGCCATCGTCACATCAAAACTTTAATTTGTCCAGCATTTTAGTTTATGACATCAGCCTCAGCTGTGCTTTGTGTTTAGTGTTGACCTCAGTGAGGGTTCAGGTGCTGGCACATATTTAAAACCCCTACATGGCTGCCATGTCTGACTGAATTAAAAAAAAAAAAAACAAGCCATCAATCTAAGAAGTAACTGCTCCCGTCCAAAGTGTGTTGCTGCTGATGAAGACTCTGCGTTGCGTAACGCAGCGGAGCCTCGTTGCATAATAGATCCAAATCCTATTAATGTTAATGAAGGAAGCGGGCTGATGGAGACGTGGAGCTGATAAGGCTGGATGGCTCTAAAATCCCGGGCCGAGAAACAGGCCAGGCCTCTTGGGGGCGGGGGGCTCACCGGTCGATACAATGACGACTGGGAGGCTGTTTAAAAAGTGCTCTGCTCTGACACTCCATCCTGCTATAAAAGGCCAGTCTCAACAGGTAATTTAGTAGGTTAGACTTCCTGTATTTTAGCGAAGAGAATAAAAGCTGCCAGTGAGATGAGATAATCCTGCTTTTGCAAAATGCAAATCAAGAATTTCCAGGTGACATTATCTTGATATGCATGGAGTTTAGAAAAAAGCCTTTTTCACTAATTTCGCTCATTTGTTGTAAGAAAAAAAAACTGACTTTAAGTCCAAGACTGCACGACTGGTACTTAAGGCTCACATTATTTCTGCTGTTAACTCTTTCTTCTCCCCGACCCCTGCAGCTTCATAGGTTCCTTTTAAACACTGAATGGGGCCCTCATCCGGTCCGCCCGTGGCTATGACTGTTTGTCAACCTCAGTTTTAAAGTGCGCTAATGGGAAACAGACAGGCCGGAGTGGTCAGCTCCAGCCAGCCCTAATGGAAATCAATGGACCATTCATTAGAGCAGAATTTAGGTGACACACCGCGGCCGACCCATCGCTCTCGTTTTATAGCTCACTGCATCTCGCCACCTCTGTCGCTACCTTTGCCCGGCTTGTCTTCTTCTCCGCTCTCACTTTGAAATATGACTGCATGGCCACACTGTACTTACAGCGAGCCAGCTGGAGTTAATCGCTGAGACGATATGTTACGCTCCCGTTACAATCCTGCATCATATATCATCTCAACGGTCTCAGAGCATCAGTTTGTGGCAACATTTTCCAAACTGACTGTGAAGAAGCAAATAATTTCACGGACAAGAGCTGCAATTAGTCCTTAACATCCCCTGCTGTTAAAACTTGTTGTCCTTCCTAAAGAGCTGCTGCGGCCTGCAGGACAAAACTAAAAATTGTTGCTCTGTTTAAATTAGGATTGAAATTTGCAGCTGTGGGTGACAGTTAAACGAAGGAATGATAATAGATGCCTGCTCTTTCTGTTTTTTCCACACGCAAAGACAAAAGGGAGGAATGAGGGTGGTAGATGAAGAAAAACTAAGAGGGAATAAGGGCACAAGCGAGGAGTATGAGAGAGGAAAAGAAAAGCAGAGGTGAACGCTGAGGAAGACCGAGCGAGAGATCGATAGAAAGCGAGCAGAGGAACAAAGGGAAGAGGAAAAAGAGAGAGAAGAAGGTAAAGAAAGAGGCAGAGCGAGCGAGGAAGAGCAGAGAATAGAGCGAGAGAGAAAGTGTGAGCGAAAAGCAGCTCTTGGCCCCAGGGCCGGCAAATAGCAGTTGCCATAGCAACGTGTTACCCACGACCCAGTTCAGCAGTAGCGTAGTCCTTCGCTGCCGCTTCACTCTTCTCACTCACACACACACACGCAGAGATGCAACCTCAATCAAAACCTGGAAATGTTGGAGCTAAACGGTGACAATGGTCCGAAATCTGAGCCCAAAAGAACAAAGTCACAGCAGAATGTAAAAGTAAACGTGAAGTATTAACGAGGAAAATGGAAGGAGGGGGTGTAAAGTACCTCTAACTGTATTTCTCTGCTCACGTTTTAGGAAGTGGGTCAGACAGAAATTATATTTTTGACTTGAAAGGGAGACATGCAGGAAGGAGAAGGTTTTGTCTGAACGTTGCTTCAGGTAAATTTCTTCTGCGTCGACGTAAAGGATCCAACAGAAAGTGATGCCGACCGTCGATAGCGACGGTTTTTAGTTTGGTTTTCCGTGTCGTCGTTTTCGAAGCTGCTAAAAAAGTTGTTGGTATATTTCTGCTGCAGTAAATGGAGCTGGCAGTCATTCAGTCACTCAGACTTTGTTAAACTTGCATTAATTAATTTTCTGCCCAACAAACTGAAACACAGTACTGATATTATCACCTTTAAGTTTGCAGGCTAAGCTTATTTACACCTCCTGCATGGTGTCTCATGCATAATATAGTCCTAAATTCACTCTTCTTGGAGCTCTGTGTTTGGTCTCTACCAATCAATTACCGAATTTCCCCACAGGGATTAATAAAGTAACTCTTAATCTTAATGCCTGAGGGAAATATGTGGCTGCTAAATGCTTCACTGCTGCACAGTGTTGTCCAGCTGGTTGCTAACTTTGGGTTGTGTTTTTTTGTTTGTTTTTTCTTTTTCAGGTAAAAACAGCTGCTCGCTGCTGCTGGAAGTGAAAAAAGCCCCGAGAGTGAATTAAAACAGTAAAGCTGTGGCTCTGAAAACCATGACCAGGAGCTCAAAGATGCTAAAATGCTCCACAGAGATGAAGGGAACTTTTAATTCTCTGTATGTTCATCACCACGATGCTGAACATACGTTATATGTAGTCATTTCATTACTTTCATGATATAGAAATATCGATTTTAGCAGCTTTAAGTTCAGGTTGCAGTCATTAAGACACACTTTTAAATCTTTCTGCTCTGATTGATACATTTCCAAAGTGATGATGAAGTTGCAGTGACATTACGCAACATTACACAACATTACACAACATTACACAACATTACACAACAGCTGGAAGTGACCGATTTGTCAGAAACTGTGCAGCTGAACAAAAAGTAAATAAATAAATAAAAATCTAACGAAACATTTCCAGGTTTCCCACCCGGTTTTTCATCATTATTCCTGGTTTCAACAGTTTGATGTCCTGTCATTTGATTTTGTCCTTTTCTTACTTAAAGTCTTGGATAAATGAGGCGTAGACATGGTTGGAGACAGAACTTGTCACTGACTGCTCACGTCTTTTGTAATTAAGCTCTGCTTCCTGTCAATCACCTGACACCCACGACTTGAAATGAGGAGTGTTCACCACAAAGTAATCCCTCCAATGCTCCTTACAAACTTCTGTCACTACGTTTGAACTTGTACTACATGCATTTTAAATACAGAATCTATGCATTACAAAGTAACCGAGGTAAATCTAAACTGGACACTCAGCACAGCTGTATTCCCCTTCAGTAGCACTGTTCACCCGTCAGCTCCAGACAATGTTATCTGAATTTATTTGCTGTATCTCTCTGACAGAACTGGTTTCCTTGCTGCCACGACTGTACAGCAGATTCAAATAAAAACTGAGAACAGAGGACAGGGAGAGAGAGATTACTTCAACTGTCCTGATAGTTTATGATTTGCTATAAAGTGTACAGCTCAGTGGCACAGCATGATTATCGCCAACTGTTAGTACGCACAGTGCATCTGCCAGGAATAACAGCGTTAATAAAGCTTTGTGAATATTTCAGCGGCCGGTCTGGTCCCTGCCTGCGGCTGTATTCCAATTTAGAAGTGCTGTATTCATTATGGGGCAATTTCCTCACAGTGCATTATGGGTTCCCACAAGGATTCCCACAAGAGTTGAGGAGGACCTCAGAGAAAGAGAGAGAGAGAGGAAAGGTGTGGGAAAGAAAAGGAGAGAGGGATGAGTAGAGGATGGATGACTGCGTCCTTCCTCTGGTTGAGATGAAAAAGAAGCCCCATCTGTTTGATGGCAGCAGACATCAGCCACAACAACACACACACAAACACATAACCTCATAACATCAGCTTGGGAGATTTCCGTCTTTCCACTTGAGCTAAAGGATAAAATGCTCCTCTGAGCTTTGATGAAACCCTTTTAAAAACCAAGAGGGAGCACTGAAACCACACTGTCATGCAGCTAAAAACAAGGCTCTGTGTCATTAAAGGATCATTGTGGGTTATTACAACTTGGGTCTTTAATTTTGAAGCGTTGTCTACGACAGTAAATAAGATGTAACTGCTTAAATCTGGGAACACAGCAGCAGAAACATGAGCAGTTAAATGATCAGACTGGTTGCAGACAAACCAACGGTTAAGTCACATTATCTAAACCAGCAATGAACAAATCCTCACAGCTGAGAAGCTGCAACTGCTGACGGTTGATTAATCAACTAATATTATTTATTTTTTTCTCATAGGAGCAAAAATAAGACCCAAGTTATACTTTGTGTTCAGACAGAAAAATGTTTTAAAATATCTATTTTGTTCAATTTCCTATATTTAAAAAATGATCTTGACCCTGTTCCTCATCTTAACACACACTGTGGGACAAACGCCACATTATCAAGGCAAATGTTTTGAGTAATCGGCTTGTTTGTGGCGTTGATCAAGAGGACACAATATGCTCCTCTCCAGGTAAGAGGATGATGCCAGCGCCCATCACCGTTCCCGAACAGAACCCTTTTTTTTTCCTTTTTTTCCCCACCGTACATAACTGACCCTAATCTTCTGTTTGTGAGAAGCCCTTGGCTGGTTGTGCGGCATTACGAAGGCCACAGGGTCAGCATCTGGCCGGGCGTAATTGAGCGTGATGGACTGTACGGCTCTAAAATCCTGTTATTGGCGCTAAGCTGGGTGATCAATACTTTTATCCCACTGATCTGCAGAATGTTGGTTCTACGTCTCTCTTTCTGTGGCCAATCTGAGCTCAACTCTGACACCAAGCACACCCACCCATGTTGGATGTACAAAATAAATAAATAAATAAACAAACACATGGGGCACACATGAGAGTGGACGCCCTTGTACACAACACACTCACAGAAGCAGAGAAACACCTCCAACCTCTGCATCCAATGAACAAAATTACAACTAAGTAAAGAAGAAAAATGCAGAAATAAAATAAAATGAAATAAAAAAGTAAAGCATCAAATTCAAGCACCAGAAAGAAAGAAAGAAAGAAAAGAAGAGTCATGATAAAAGTAGAAATGTTCACTCAGTGAAAACAGTGTTAAGAGTTCTGGCATAGTAAGTGATAAGATAGTGTGACGAGATTTTAATTAAATAAACATTATGACAAGGGAAGATAAAACTGGGAGACAGTTTTTCACATACTAATGCACTAATCAGGCAAAAGCTGCTATTTTTACTGTCAAGACTTTTCACCATTTATTCTTTGTTCTTGGCAGAAATGAGCTTCCGTGTGAGAAATGGTCTTCAGGCAGGCTCCGAATCTGTCGTGTATTATCTCACTATGTGATGCAACAAAGCTCTATTCGTTTCCTTTAGGGCAATTTTGTACAATGAGGCGAGAACAATTAACAGCAAGAACATTACAGGAGTTTATTTAAAAGTGGCTGGCTAAAAGGATCAGTGACCGCCCACAGAGTCCTGTACAGAGGCAGGATCACCTGTCCTGAGCGGCTCAGCGGGGCGGACTGAGCGCTATTAGTATGAGTCCTGTTCCACCAAAATGTAAAATGGCCCCTGTGGGCACAAGTGCTGTGCCATCCAACTGAATGGCTCAGCGATTACGCAACCGACTTGGCTAATGTCACTTTCCCTGAGATGTCAAAGAAGTCGGTGGCCCTCCCCTGGCCCCTCGCCTCCCCTCGCCAGCCCCCTCCCCCTGATGTGATTATGAAGATTCACTTTCGAGCAGCCTCGGGAGCTCAATGAACAATGTGTGTGTGTGTGTGTGTGTGTGTGTGTGTGTGTGTGTGTGTGTGGTTGGCAGAAGGGTCCGACTGAGCATGAACTCTCTAAAATGAGTTACAGCAGAGGCAGTTTACTGTAACAAGAAGTGCTTCCTGTGAAGGCTGATCGCACATCGTTTGGTCTCTGTTCTTATTATTCATCAAATATTAAGGGAAGAGAGAGTAAGAAATAAAAACTGTAGGAACTGAACAATGAGCTGTTTCTTGGAGTGTTTTGGGTATAAGTATTCATTCGACCGCACAAACACAAAACACGAAGCTTATATCATCACAAATGATCTTAAACTGAGACACAGAATGACCCACACATTGTTCAGGCGCAGTCATTTATCGATGTCAGCCATGGCTAATGATGACCAGCGCTAATCGGCGTCAGGCTTTTTATGGGCCGTGGATGAGAGCAGCAGATTGGGCATCAGTGGGTGATGGAGGGAGGCCAGAGGAGGTTGGCATTACTCAGGAACAAGACATGCTGCGCCAACCTGCCACTTGCTGCTATTCATATACCCTCTGCAGACTGGGGTTCAAACATAGATGCGGTGTTGGGGGGCGATGCTTTGTGGTAGCTTGTGCATTTGTTTCCAAATTCTTCTCATCTGTTGCTTCTGTCTGGGGCTGCATGATCATTTTGACCATCGTTTTGCAGCATCACTGTCAGCTGTTCAGTCACGCAATGGCAGTTTTCTCCTCTATAAAATGCAGGGAATTGCATTCTTGGGTCAGTTTTGATAGAATTCAGCAGCTATGGCGTTAACATTAAATATATTGTTTAAAAAAACGAAATGGGAATGCAGAATAGGGGGAAACACTCGACTGAATCGATTATTTGATCGACAGAAGTCGATCAAAAAAATCAACAAATTTTTTTAGCTCTACTTCTTTTAATTCTAAAACTACAACACTGAGACTTACTTTTCTTTCTTTTCATAAATTCATACTAAATACTGTTTGTTTTGTGATCATGCAGGCAGAGAAAGCTCATTTAAATATAAACGTGGCCACAGTGTGGGCACTGAGAGGGCTGAGTATGAACACAGCGGCGTACCACACAGTCTCGCCCACACATGTGCACACAAAAATAGAGCTTTTCCTTCGGTGCAAGCAAATCACCGACACAGACATTCCCCTCAACCACTCCTGGTCATTGACACGTAAACAAACACAAGCACACACACACACTAACGCCCACACATACACACACACACACACGCATATCCAGATGGAGGCTGACAGCATGCTTTGGGCAAATGGCTTCAAATGAGGAACACATGAGCCTCTCCCTGTGTGACGGCTTTCACATGCTCCCACAACCTCACACACCTCCGGGGCGAGAGGAGAATAGATGAAGGGTGTGTGCATGAGTGTGTGTGTGTGTCTGTGTGTGTGTGTGAGAAAGAGAGATAAGCAGTAGAATCAGGACAAGCCAGGAAGGAGAAGAGAAGAGACAGCAGGGGGGGCTGGAAAAGAGAAGAGAGGAAACCGTGACGGTTTATTAACAATAAAATCAATCAAATCAAATTTGCAAAACGTCTGAGATCTGAAGTGCAAAACAAGTTTTAGAGCATGCAAGGACAGAATCATGAGTGTAACCACAGTTTAAAGAGGAGTACTTGTCACTAGTTTTTGGTGGTTTGCATGTCTTGCATGCAAACTCAAACTGAAAGCACAGCAAACCTCATCAAGTTTCAGTTGAAGTGTCACCCTGTTAGACCCAGGCTCTACTTCCAAAGACATTCCCTCTGAATTTTTATTTGTCTTTCACTAAATATGTGATTGAAAACAGCCACAAAAGGCCAACGTCCTGTTGAAGCCTGTGAATCACAATGATTTTCCTCAGTCATCAGAATCTGAAAAACAGCTGCAGAAAACAGAAAGCACAGCAAAGTGAAAAAATCCCACAAAGAGATGAAACTGAAGAGAGAGTCAAAGGTCGTTGAGTGGAGACTCATTCCAGTTAAAGCAACTCTATGCTAGTTTGTTCCCACATGAAAATCACCTGCTATTACAGTCAGTTTTTCCACTGGTGGTAATATTTGTGAAATACCAAGGAGCTTTGGTCCTGGACTGACTACAGTTTCCAGAGTTTGCATTTGTGTTTGGCTGAACCAGCAGGTGTCAGCAGCCACTGATAATGATCAGACCAAACAATGTGGTGTCTGATACTCGAAATAGTTTTTTTTTTAAGGCATTGAGGCGTTAAATACAGAGCAAATGAGGCTCGTTTTGACCATGTGGCCTGAAAAGTCACAAAAAAACAATGTGCTTCAATGCATCTGTTTTTATTTTGAGTCAAATCACTTCCTATGTTCATCTGGGATTAGACCAGCACTTCTGTTTTTTGTACTGGCATTGAGGAATGAGTGGGACGTATTTGGATACTGCACAACTCTGCCCTTAGCAAAGCAGCAGAAGATAAATGCATGTTGGCTAAGTGATGAGTTTTACCCGTTTTTTGCCCTGAAGTTGTATTAAAGACACACACCAGCTTAATAATGAGTGGCTTTCTGCAAACTCTCACTCCTTACAGTGTGGAGAGGAAGCTTCTTAGGATTTGAGTGTGTGGCAGCAGTGCTTTGCTTTGGCCTGTCAAGTGGATTACAAGGCAGAATAACACTGAACACAGGCAACAAGTTCATTCATTCATTCCAAAAAAAAAAAGAAGAGGTCAAATGAGGAATTCAGTTCAACCAGTACGAGTATCCTGGAAGTCTGTTTATCACTTTTTCAACAGCTGCAATGATCCATAATGGATTGCAATGTCTTATGCAACATTAAAACATGCAGCGCTTGATTTACAGTGAGGGCAAGAAGGCAGGGAACCTGCTCACTATTTATCTGCAACACAAACCAAATGTCAGCCAGCAGGGAGCTCCTCTCCTGTCACCTGGTGATCACCGACTGATGATCATCAAGCACCGGTTGGCCTTTCAAGGCCTTCACATGGACTGGACTACTGAGGCCTTTTTTTAAAATGTCATCTGATTATTTTCTCCATTATTAATTTGATCTACAGTTCCCGATCAAAAACCCAAAGATTCAAATATTAATTTATTATATATATATGAAACAAACCAATAAATCTCCTTGCAACCTCTTGGAGACAGTTCAGAAGTCCATTTTCATTTTGAAGGGTTTTCAGGGGCTTCAGGGTATCCAGGTGAAAGTATCCAGCTTTTAAGAAAAACAAAAGCAAAAAGTTTTTGTTTTTTTTTCTATTGTGAGCTCTTGGGGAGTCTTGAAAGGTTCATTTCAGCTCTAGGTGAGTCCAAAATGTTGACGAGGTGAAGATGGGATAAGACAGACAGTGTTTGAGTGTATTTCTCTCTCCCGCAAAATCCTTTGCTCAGGTCAAACATCAGAGATTTTACTGAGGGGGAAAGAAGTTGAAAGACAGATTACAGGGAGGTCTCTTTGTGCTTCACAGCTGCAGAAGCTCTGCCCTTCCATGCAGAAAATTCAACAAAACCTGCACCCCTCCAGACGGTGATGTAATCTCTTACGGTTCTGATCTGAACATCATAACCAAGGACAGAGAGCTAGTGCTGCGTTATGTAAGAGCGGGCACACACACACACACAGGGAGGGAAGGAAGGAAGGTGTGTGTGTGTGTGTGTGTGAACTGGCCAATCATTTAAAACAAAGAGGAGGACAGAGAGACGCAATAAGAGTGAGTTGAAATGCACTCAGACCCACTTCGAATACTCAAAGCTGCTTTAGGGAGCCACATTAAAGTTAAAATAAAAATGTCCCATGGGAGGCTTGCTTTCTCTAATCAAACTGTCTCATACTAATGAAATCCGATTTAATTGTACCTCAGAGAGCGAAGCTGATGTCTCGTTATCCAAGTCCTGAGCACATTGTATCTCCACAGACTTACAGATTAGAGATTATAGGAAGCAATCAAGCAAAAAGATCAATCCATACACACCAACGCCACCACCACAACCACCCGTTCCTCTGGATTATAAACCATGCCTGTGTTCTGTGTTCATTTTCCAGTTTGTAATTACTCTCAGCTCAGAGTCATGCAGAGATGCTGCAGAGAAACACAGGAGTGGTGCAATCAAGAACATGGACTGTGTTTACCATAATTAAGGTGGCTAATGCAGTCACAGCTCATCAGCAGGCTCTTTACAGCAGAACTGTGAACGTAGTATCTGATGTCGGTGCATGATGTGAAGACAAATATTCATGTTTAGACAAAAACTTTCTGCTGGTTTAAACAAACAAAATGCATTAAATTTGGTTAGTAAAATGCTCAAGTTAAAACTGTATCTATGCACAGTACTTTATGTAACGTGGTTTGTTATGTTCCACCACTGAAAACTTCCTACATCAGTTTTCTGAATCAGGAACATGTTGCAGTGAAGCTGAAGAGGCAGCGCTGGCACACCCCAGCACAAGCTCCTTACATGACAGCTCTCGCCTTCTTGCCCCCACTGTAAATCTTCAGCCTCTTGACGGATGCTATAAGCTTATGGTCACACTCCAGATGTCAAAGGCGCACTCAAACGATTACACTGACAAACAGGCCGTCCTCCAATCCAGTCTATTTTGGTACGCTGGTGTGGGTGGATTCAGTTGCACGGCATCACACCTGGAGCACAGCAGGCTGCAGAGGCTGAACCGGGTGAACACATGATGATGATGATGATGATGATTATTTCACATAAAATTGTGATTAAGGAATTCAGAGGGTTAATTGCTAGCTATAAATATGGCTGCCCTCCTCCTCAACTATCCTCAACACGCACTCGGTCAGTTGAAGCTGCATGGTATGAGCTCTTATGGGACGCTGTCATGCCCCTGAATGAATGAAGCTGCAGCACAGAAGGGGAGAAAGCAGGGGAGTGTGAGTGTGTGCAAAGCCCCCAGGTCCATGCACTCTACTTAGTATCAACTATCCTGCTTTCTAACAGCCAAGAGGGCAAAAAGGCATCATGCCAGATCAGATGCACCCCTGCTCCTGACCAATATAGATGTAAATTTAAGAAAAATGGCTACACCTTCATGTGTTATACATCAAACTGAAGCTGTGTGTAAAGTGTGCATTCATATTTACGTACCAAGATGGACATGATGAACAGCCTGCAATTAAGGAGCAACTTCACTAACACAGCTGCTGTCTTAAAAAAAAAATAAAAAAAAAAAGAACTGAAGGATGTGATTTTACTACCAAGCCACAGTGAAAACAGATCAGTCACATCCACTCCGTATGGGCGTTGAGTCCTCCGACGCACAAAGACACGCCTACACAACACACATTCAGTATGAGCAAAGGAACAGCAACAGTTTTTAACAGGATTTGGACTAGATCCACAAATCTGGTCTCTGGTGTGCACATACAACACTGTTATTTATATTTGTATTCATTTTTGCATGCACACCTGACTCTCGACATCTATGTGTTTAAGGAGGATCTCTGTGCATTCAAAGTGATGCTGAGGGGTTTAAAGGACCCTGACTGAAGAATCACCTTATTATCTGAGACAGCGCATCTTTTATAAAGCTAGTATTGAGTGTATGCACCCGTCAGAGGCTCCGTTAATATGCCTGAGCGGGGCTGTTGTAACTGATGGACACCGCCATCCCTCTGCGTCAAGTGCACCGCTGATGCTTTCTTGTCTCCTGCTCGTCTAATGAACCCGCTCACTGCGGTCATACAAAACACAGGCTTCATATGTTGCAACGCCGTCGACTAATCACGCTGCTGACGGATCACAGACCAAGCCTCTGTTAGGGGGAACCGCCGATAATGATCGGAGCTGCTGCGGCGGGAGGATCATGAAGCAGCTCCTCCACACCTGACGGAAAACAATGCAGCCGTGCAAGGAGCGCGGCGCACAGCCTCTTTATCAGCCGCTCATTAGGCAGAAATAAGCTCATGATGGTGCAGCAATGCAAAAGCAAATTGGCATTAATATGCCCCATAAAACCAGACCGTGCACCATACCCCAACCCATCAATCCGCCCACCCTCTTATTCTCCTCCATCAGCCTCCAAATCCCTTTGAAGGCGCAAAATAACGCAGAAAACGTCAAACTGCGCTCGGATTTGTGGGAATAATCTCGGTCACCTGCTCTGAAGAGACCGTTATTGCTTTCCAAATCGCAAGCAGGTGAGAGGCCAGAGGAAAAATAGACACTGCTATTGTGTCGCGCACCACAGAGAAGCCATTGAAAGTAGGTTAAACCGCTCAGGTTGGCGCAGACGCAAATGTCTCCAAAGAAAATACACAAAAACGCGCAAATGTCAGCGGCTGATTGAGCGTACCTTTGCTCTCTTGTCCCTCGTCCTGAGTCTCCTCTGCGTTGGACTCCATGGCCGGCTTTGTCCCATCCATTATTTTAGAGGAATATAGTCTCCTTGTGGCACTTGTACCTTACAGTATGAGGATGGTGGAGCCTGTCCGGGTGGCTTGATGCTCTCTCTCTCTCTCTCTCGTACACACCCTCCCTCTCTCCCTCCCTCTCTCTTTCTCCCTATTAAAGCTTAGCACTGTCTCTCTGTGTATATTAACAATCCAGTTTGAAGATGCAAAGGCCCTTTCAGATTGGATTTATTTCGCACATGCGGATTAGCCGTCCCCATATGATGCCAGATAAAGCTTTTGGGTCCCTAAAACCACCTTTAACTGTGCAGATGCTCTGATGGTGTAATATACTTCTTAAATATCTCTCTCCATGATACACGATTGTCTTCATAGGGTCTATTCTTTCCTCATTCATTCGAAACCTCATTCATTCATCACTGGTTCCCCGCGTCTGTGGTTTACCAGTGATTTCTTTTTTAAATTCTTTGCCTCAGTGAAGCAGAGGAGGATATAAAGACAAAATGTGCAGGAGATATAAATATGCAAACTCATGGGTAACCATGCATGCATGAACACACACACACACACACACTCACCGCCCCCTCTCCATCTGGTGAGTTGAGAGAGAGAGAAAGAGTCAGGGAGAGAAGGAGGGAGAGGAAGAGAGGGAAAAAAAAGAGAGAAAGAAGAAGATCCTGTGTGCTTTAGTGTGTGTAAGATAAAAGTGAGAATGTGGACAAGAACCCGGGAAAGAACTGATTGTGGTTTTTGGTCTTCTCCCACTTCAGACTGGTCTGCACTTAAATCTCAGTCTGAGAATGAAAGAAAAAAAAACACCCATTATAGTTAATTTAACACTTTAAGATACTTTAATCAGCCACTCAGTGATAGTTAACAGCAGACAAATGTGCCTTTGTGCTGTAGGATGATGTTTAGGTGACAACAGGCCAGTGAGCATGTTACAGCAAGATCCAACACTCGTGTCCAATGAAGATATTAGTCTGGAAGAAAGAGGACAAACACACATACAAAGATTGGTGTATTTCATAATGCCTGTGTTTGCATTTGTTGTTCACCTATTTCTGCTTACATATTCTTTTCTTGGTTGTGGAAAATCAGCTTCACTTAAACTGATTTGAGCTTTGATTGGATCAAATTTGACCAATCAGAGCTTCTTAACTGTGTCAGGCTTTACTTAAGAAGGGACCCTTTGTTTGCCTCCGAGGGTGCTGATTGGCTGAACCCAGGATCCCACTGTCCAATGAGAAATCAAGCAAGGTGAGACCCCGAATCCCTGAGAAATGGTTCAAAGTGGGAGTGGTGTGTTTATCCAGAGAAGGGGGGGCTGTGGTTTCCATCATTCACCCCATTTTCTAATAATAAACATATCCTCAAACAATGGGACGCCATCTGTCCTGAATCCTCTTAAATAAGGCCCACGTGGCCTTGTTTCAGACAAAGCTCAGCCCGCACAGCAGTCTAGGAAATCCCAAGCCCCCCACCCCCAACACGCTGCAGACAGAGGTGACCCCACCAGCCCCTGATGTTTTTGTCCAACAAAACATCAGACACCAGAACAGCTAACATGACATATATGACATTCAGAGGATCCATTTACCCCGAGGGCTGAAATTAACACCCACTCTGCACCATATGCTGGTGAATCAAAGAGGGTCACCCATCACACTGACTTTCTGACATTTCAGTGTGTCTCTGATACTGAGCCAGGAGGAAACCTGGTCCACTGCATCAATGAATAACCAAGTTTTAAGCCAACACAAGATCTGTCTCAGTGAACAGTGCCATTAGAGCTGTAACTCACAGTCCTGTGTAGAAAATGAGTCTCTGAGCCCGGCAATATCAGTGTGAGGCTATAGCTTTATAATGATAAATAACATGTATGCATGCACACAGCAGCAGCACAGGAAAAAAACAGTGCAAGATGTTCATGATATAATCTCAGACAGATGCATGTTTCTGGTCCCAGTCCTACTGATGCTTATATCAATACTCAAAACACCAGTACTTTATCAATCCACCCTATCTATCAGTTAGATCAGCTATAGAGGTGATGAAATGTGCAGGTGTTTTCATTAATGTCTATATTGTTATACATTATAAAAGTGAGGGAGAAAATGAAGCACACATATACTGTAAAAACACACAAACACTCTAAATGGTCAGTTATCAAATTGAGGGGTGAGTTTCAAGTCCCATTTTTCTCCCAGAATGCCCATAATCCCTTGCTGGGTCACACAGATTAAGGACTTGTCCAGAAGATGAGATACAGTGCTCCCTGGCACTGTTCACCATCACCCTGTCACACACATACACATGCACACACTCACAAACGCACGGTGCTTGGACTCTGGCCCAAACCTCTAACTAATGCCGAGTTCCAGAGGCGTCTGAAAGTCCGTACCGAGAAAAATGCCACAAAACGTCTGTTCAAGCTGGAATTCTTTTACCTCACATCACAGCTAAACTGCCATTGTTTGTGTGTGGTCCAGTTCATCTGTGGGACGTGCTGTGCAGCATTACCACATCACAAAACTCTCAAAGGTCATGGATGGAGTTCAGCTGCACTACAACAGAGCTCTGCACTTTTACGTGCACACACCCAAATCTACCTGTCTGTCGCATTTATTTGCATCACATCTCTCTCTGGGCCTGTTTCCTTTAGCACTGATAACCATAGGTAGCTCTGTAAAGCCCTGTGTTAACTGTGTGTGTGTGTGTGTTTGGGGGTGGGAGTCAGGTTTGTGGATTCATAATCCCCTTCGGCCGTATGACTACTCCTGTGTGGAGTGTATTATTCATAAATGAGTAACAACACAGTGAGGTTTAGATGAGACAAAGGACACCAGAGATAAATCCATGCACACAGCCTGGAGTTTGAACCTTAAACAGTGTTTATGTTTATGTGTGTGAATATCAGTCAGTGTTTTCTGTTTCCTCATTCATTTTGATCGGCGCTGACCCATGCATCAGCTGATTTTGCTGAATCATGTATCATCAGGGTCAATTAGAAGGAATTGCTGGGCTTCAGAAAGAGCCCACAGAGCCCTGTGCTCCTGCTCAGCTCCAAAAACTTTATCTGCCTCCACAACTCATTGTGTCCATTAAAGGGAGAGAGTCTGTTCAATGCCTGTCCTCCCTCATTACTGTGAGACAGAGAAGAGAAAGTGGAGCCCGAATGGGGTCGTCCCACAGTAATGAGGACACTGCAACTCCTTCATGTCATCAGATGTGGAGTTAATGTGAGAGAAGAAGCAGCAGAAGAAGGAGGACACAACAGACTGTGGACACTTCTACAAAGACACGTCCTAATTGGCTTTAAATTGATTTCAAACTTCAGTTAAAAAGATTTCCACAACAAGCTGAGAGCAAGCTGGTCACATCCTCCACATCAGAGCAGTCTGATCTCAGAGTGATACGGGCTCTGCTGTTGCCATGGAGACGTGCAACACCGCCAGTAGGCTGCACTGATTCAGATCTTTTAGCGATGTTATAAGTTCTTAGAAAATGTACTCACGTGGCCTTGTAACAGCTTGAATGCGCCAAAAGCAAGAAAACAAAAAACCAGGTTAATAAGATGGGAATGAAGAGGGACCGGCTGAAAGAGAGCTTATCAATGTACCGTCTGTAAAATGATTTCTACTCCCACGACCAGCCCTGCTGAAGACTATAGTTACTGACATGCAGCCAGTATGTTTCAGGCGTTCTGTGTTGCTGCCTGAAAACATCAGAGGGAGAGTCATCTTGGACAGTCAAAGTGGGCTGTAAATAAGTGAGTTGTCTTCTGTGAATAAAGTCTTCTGAGTTTTATCGAAATCAGACTGCTGGCGCAACAATAAGGATCTTCGATGTTAAATTTAATGTCAGTCCTAGGCCAAGCATCATTATCTTTAACCCTGTCTTGCAGATGCTGCACCAACATCTCTTCGATGCACTGCTATGACATTTTGTTCAGACATTCATGGTCTGTGATGCTCAGCCTCACTGCAGGGGTCAGATTGACCATTTAACTGCCTTCCATACACGCTGCTCAAGACCATGATGCATCTCTTTTATGGAGCATTAACACCGACTCTCAGGCTTTGAGCTCTGATCCCAGGGGTTGACGGTACCATGACCTGCAGTATCTGTTCTCCCGCGCCTTGGGAAATCACGGCTATGCTGCTCAAAACTATTTGTGTCAATCTCTGTCTAATCTCTGGGTTCTAGGTCATCAAGACTGAGGTGACTCCGCTTCAGAATCATGGGACTCGAAGAACTGAAGATGCAGCTTCATGTTTTCATGTAACACTGACATGCGCATCATGTCAGTGTTACGTATCCAGCAGCTGCAACACAGAAGTAAGCAGCCTCTTATCATCATCCACACTGTGTGCAGCATGAAAAAATCTCCAGAAAGAGCAATGTGTGTGCAACTAAAAGCATGAAAAATATGCAGCCTTGGAAGAGAAAAGCAGAAAATGCTTTCATAGTGTCTATTTTGTGCATTTTTCTCATGAAACAAGACAAAATGTCTCCTGTGAGAAACAGCTTAGGCCTCTGTCTCATCACAGCTTTCCCCAGCTTGTCTGTCTCACCCTGCATGTTTCTGCATGTTTGTGTATTGATTTATCAGCTTCCATATAAGTGTTTTCTCAGTAATGCTGGAAACAGGCCGTCACTTAAGCAAACATAAACATACAAAGATGCTGGTATACACAACTCGTGCACACACAGAAACAAGCAGAGTGTCTCAGCGACAGTTTTCTGAGCCTCCCGCTGTCGCTTTAGTCTAATCCTTGTTATTTTAATGGGCTTCTGGCTTCCTCTAAAAGGGAAACCTTTGGCAGAGAGCAACACTGAAGCGCTGCACTTTGCATTGTCTTGTCTCTCACCTGAGAAGTTCCTCTAATTTCTCGGCAGAGGATGTGTTTGTAAGTGTGTGAATGTCTTTGTGCATTTGTGCGTGTGTTTGTGCCCAGATCCGGGCTCTTAATCTGTAGTGGTGATGATGACCCAGTTTTGCCCCACCCACCCCCCGACTTCCACCCTGCCCACAGCCGTCGGTCGCCAAGGAGACGCTTCCCTCTCATCCCTGAACGGAACCATCGGATGCTGACAGAGGTTAATCCATCTCAAACCCACACACACTCAATCTAAAGATATCAGCATCACTGCGAACACGTCTGCTGAATATTTTGTAATTCAGGTCAGTAGTATTGTCATTTGGAGTTTTAAAGGAATATTCCAAACAAACGCAGAATAGGATTTATCTGTTAGCTTGCTTTTTTTTTTTTTTGCCTCTTTCTATTTCTCCCAATATCTTTCACCAACTGACTATTAAAACAGAAAGCAGGCACATGGGCAAAGTTGATGCAAAGTCATGCAAACGAATCCTAACATGCTTCGTCATCATCTGTGCTGCCTGAAACACCTGCACTTTTGTGTGCAGTGAATTTGCATGTGGTTGTTTTGCTTTATTGTGTAATGATTTTAGCAAATGTTTAGCACAACAACATGGCAAAGGTTCTGTTTTGGCCTTTATCTCGGTCTCTCTCTCTCTCTCACACACTCACACACACACAAATCCTGACTCAACACCCACCCTCTGCTTGAACCACAAGCAAAGTGAGAGAACATCCCTGATATGTCTTGCCTTATTTTCAATATCTGACTCCTGTTAGTGCTGATGGCTTAACCTACACACACCTCCACATCCACACACGCCTACACACCCATCCCCCCACCACCCCTCGCCTCCGTCCAGCAATTTATCTGACGAGCTGCTAATCCCGCTGGCCCAGATTTGGTCCGCAGTCTGCTCCACATGATGTTACGTTCTCATCGTCATCCCAACAACTGCACACACACCTGACCCCAACGCCAAACACACACACATATATGCATCCCCACCCCACTCCACAGTTGTCTGTGTGCATCATGTGACCTCTGCAACAGTCATGTGGCTCAGGAGCTGCTGCACCTGTGACCTACTGTACTGAACTGCAGCACAAGCCGGCAGCAATGTGGGATGAGTGCTGCTTCCGTCTACAGTATACAAGCACACCATGTGTCACTGTGTGGAGGAAATGCAAAGCAGGGTGGGCTCATCATTATCATCGTCATCATCATCATCACTGCAGAGGTGGTGGAGCATCAGGAGGAGGTGAGAGAGACTGACAATCTCCTGCTGTCTGTGGGTCATCTGTATGTATATTTATGTATTGTCTATTTTTCGCCCGTGTGGGCTTGTGCTATAAGATGTATGAATGTCCGCATGTGCCGGGATTTGAGATGACGCCCGCCTCAGAGCTTTGTGCATCGCTGCGTCACCATGGCAACAGGTCCTCTCGACGACGACTCATTCCGACACAGCAGAGTAGCCGCTGGGCTGAGCTTAAAATGCTCACATGCAAGACAAGGAAAAGTGGATTGTAGCCTAAACATGAGAGCAAATATGAGGTTGGGAGGCAGGTGTATGGAAAACATAGATGTATATTGGAAAAATAGCAAAAGAAGTATGTCTGTTCTACAGGCTTTAGTCAGGGTCAAGAGCACAACTCATATATGTTGTACTAACACTAAAGAACGCCTTTCAGTCGTTAAGAAACCACCATATAAAGAGTAATAACACATATAGAAATGAAAATAATACAAATAATAAAAGGTTATTTCTTAGTGTTTAAGGCCAAATAATGATTTTGCCTAGAGGAAACTGCCTGGACCTCAGGTTGTACGTTGCTGTGAGATGGTTTGGTACCCTAAAAGAGATCAGTAAAAAACACAAAATCGATTCTGAGACTGACAGGAAGATGAAGCACAGATGCTGGAGAAGTTGGAGATGAGAAAACAACTTTGACTCCGGCAGGAAAACAAAGAATGTTGCAGTGAAACTACAAAAAGCAAGGGTGATTAATGTTGGAAATATTCAACTGTGAAAGCCGTGGCTGAACAGCACTCTAGGCAGAGGCAGATGAATGGTTTGCAGTTGCAAACACTCCAGAGAAAACCAAAAAAGCTCCAGGCTGTCTAGTGTGTTAGCTGTTATATCACAAGCATTAGTTTACTAACTAGCCCGACTACTACGTCACCAGCAACATATTTCACAAAGAGGCACAGAGGAACTTGTGTCATGACCAGCCCCTAAGAGGGGCTGTTTTCTGAACACTTATTGTTATGAACTCTTTTGTGGACATTTTCTGAGTCTTGTTTAGTTAAGTTTTGTTTATAGTTCCTGTTTTATTTTGA
>JBBMJY010000017.1:3217070-3230981 GCA_037833715.1 Toxotes lorentzi
TGCTTATTGTTTGCTACTTTGTCAAATAAAGACTTTGCGGTTTGCATTCTCGCCTTGGAGTCGTGCATTTGGGTTCAGTCCACGTTCAGTCGTGACACTTTGCTGTGCCACCGGACTTTTAGCCTTCTGTTTTTCTGCGTCTCTTGCTGTCTTTTAGGTCCATTTGCCGATCTTTCCCTTTGGCTGTGGTGGCCTCTTCTGTCTGCCTGCCCCTTACAGCTCAAATGCCCCGTCAAGCATTTGAGCTGCCTTTGGTTTTCTTGCAGTTCTGGGTTTTTTAGGCTTTTAATGATCAAAATTGAATAATTTGCATGTTTCATCCATTCTTATAGTAGATACACCGCATTATATACTAACACACACACTGAATGTGGAAAAGTATTTGATTCTTACACTGTTTGAAGCATTTAAGGTTCAATATAACCTTTAACAAAGTACTGTTTGTGCAACATTTCAGTATTAGCAGCTCTTGTCCTAAAAACTTGCAAAATTAATATATATACAGATTTAAAAACCTAGTAATTATAGTTTGTATTCAGCTATCCCCAGACAATTATTCTGATCGTTTGTCTGCAGTTTAAGTGCTGGTATACTGTTATTGTAATCAGGTCAGTGGATCGTTCCTCTCTCTCCCTTTTTTCCCAGCTGAGTGATCATTTATTCCTTCAGAGTAAAACAATCCCGCAGCCTTTGAAGTCTGTCTGCTTGACGGCTGCTACATTCAGTATCCATTCTGCAGATCGTTGTGTAGCAAATCCACAGGAGAGGATATGAATTTCCACATGCAGGCGAGCAGAGAAGAACTGCAGCAGAAAGAGAGCACAAAGAGCGAATTCATGAAGGGGGACGTGTGGGAGAGAAGAGGGGAGGGAGGGAAATGGAAAGAATAATGATGAAGACAATGAGCAGGGAGATGATGAGAGAAGCAGATGCAGATGAAAGATGGGATGATGATGCTGACAATGATGAGACAAAAGCAGCAGTTTGGGGGAATAAACGAAACCGTGGAGCTGAAAGAGGAGAAGTTCACGATGGCTTTCTGCAGAAAAATGGCTCCGGTTCCCCTTCGCAGTAAATCATGTCACTTGGCTACATCCTGTCTGTTCTCAACTTCTCACCGGCCTGAAGGCGATAAACAGCCCTGCTGCCTTATTGGAAACAGATGTTACGAATGGCAGAGAGAGAGAGAGAGGCAGCGATGTAGAGGAGGAGGGTCGGGAGAAAAGTATCAGATAGAGACAGAAATGCTTGAAAAAGTTGGCAGCTCTGTATCAGTGGCCTAATGAGATCAAAATGAAAGCTACTGGTTTCAGGTCAGCCTTCAGTTAAACAGAGCTGAACCTCTGACAAGACATTCTGGTCTGGTTACAGCTTCCCAAACAATGAAACCAATGGTGTGATCGCATCTATAGTCTGTTTTCTATTATCTCAGCCATCACAGAGAAGTTTGATACAGTTCAAACTGGTCATTTACAAGTAAACAAGTCACATGAATGTCACACGGCTTGAGAGGAAACTGCTTCAGATTTCTAGATTTGGACTTTTCGTGGGTGAACAACTGGTGTTATCTAAGTCAACGTCTATCTCTGTGCACCCATGAATTTATATGTGTACTATAAACAAGCGTCTGAGTGTAACCTTAGGTTTTTATGTCCTTAGCGCTGTTTGTTGATGTTATCCAGGTTGACCCAGGTTCATATGGCATTGCTCCGAGTGCATCCATTTCTACACAACAGCAATTGTCTGCCATGTTTTCAAGCTTGTCCAGCCTGTTTAATCCACAGTGAGCGAGCAGATCACTCCTTCTTAATCCAATCAACATCAACTCTCACATGAGGACTTGACATGGGGAGGATGAGACAAGTCCTTATGCTGAACTGCAGTCAGTTAGCTCACATTTTACCTTGCAACAGGAGACGTTTGCCTGATAATATCCCAAAGTGCTGACCATTAAAACTGCTTTGCTCTCTGCTCAGGAGCATCACTATGGGACAGGATTTTTGTTCATGTTAAAGTAAAATATTTTAAAAAGGTCTAACGTTTTAATAAAAGCTCTTGAAAAGCTCTTCATTGCTTGTCAAGATCTTGCTCTCCTCTCAATCTTGAAAAGCTTTAAACCTTGCCATGTCCAGTGGCATGCAACACACCCTCACACACGGAGAAATCAAACACACACTGCACAGAGCTGTATGCATTCTATTTTCCATATACACAGAAACTGATTTTTTCTGCAGCTGGTACGACCTGGCATCAGAGCCATCACACAGAGGTACTCTGCACACGCATGCAGCGAGATATAAACAAATGCATGCAACTGAGCCATGATGTCCAACATTAACGTTTTCAACTATTTTTCCCCTCTCACGTTCTTTCTTTTATTTTCTTGCAAAACGATACGATAAATTAAGGGTGACGCGGTTAAAGTTAACAGACTCAGGAGGTTTTACACTGTTCGTTTGAGCCTTTAAACTGATTAGCAGACCTGCAAATTGGAGTCAACCGCACCGACAGCCTCTCTGCACCACACGGAGCGCACACAACCAGAAAAGACAGCGTCCAACTGAGGAGACAATCAAAAAGAGACGCGCATCCTAAAGTTTCAGCGCAGCAGAGGAAAATGCAGAGGACAGTTCACCTACCCATTTTTCAGCTTCTGTGGAAACTGGCCCTGAGACAAGAAGCGGTAAAACCAGATGATGTCCACAGGTTGATTGAAGGGGGGCAGCCTGCAAACAACTGGACGTCCCGTTTAGGAAAGCGGGGGTGGGGGTTTTGACGTCACGGCCGGGGCTAGACAGGAATCACTCGAAGTGCCCTTATCTGTTCTCTGTGCGACATGAAGTATAGAAAGTACCACAGCGCAATAACACCTCATGTTTGTTTACCACAGCCATTTCCCAGCTAAACTTCTGTGATGTGACGTGACTGTTCACAAAGTTCTAATATTTCTTTAAAAAAAAAATTTCTGCAGAACGAGAGCTTTTATTCTGATATCTTTACGACGTTGTGCTGATAATACTTATGTCTTCTTTGCGTCCCCACTGACATCCTTCTCTATTGCTTAATTTAAGGATGTGGATTGTAAATCTTATTTTCTGTTGCACGATAGATAAACCCTTTAGATTTGTGAGCACAAGCCTTAGTTTGGCCTATTTTTCATCAAGATAAAATGACATGCAGCTGCAACAACCTTAACTGATGGAGTCAGAAAGGCGGTGACCTAAGATGAGAATGCCATGTGGGTCTCACCCTGTTACAGTGTCTCCTCTTGTGTGCACAAAGATGCTGCACTCACATCTCCTTGCTCATCCTTACACATGACACAATGCGCAAGAAAAGCTTAACTTTCTCTGAATTGAGAAATAATTTTGCACAATGCAGCACTGCCAAGTGAAGTGCTGAATGAGATATATTTAGAAAAGGCATATAAATGTTTAATTAAATTAAAATACAATGCTGGCCCAGTTTCTGGATCTAGAAATGTTCTGCCAAAAAGCTGAATAGCAGTTATATAATCACGAGCCCATTACACAGAGAGATAACTAAGAATTCACCACAGGCAAAACAGGTTTTATACAGACATTTAACACTTTATTATAATCAGAATTTACATTAAAATACACACTATTCAGTCATTAAAAAAATAAATGAGTGCAGGCTGGTGCAAGCACAAGATAAAAGAGAATAGTCAACATTCCAGATGAAATGTCAGAGTCAGAGACGGACAGTTTAGAGCTAACAACAACAAAACACTGTGCATGCTTCTGAATCTGAACAGAGGAGAGGGCTGAAAAATTCTGTGGTTAAACTAAGTTGACAGGCATAAGAGGAGCTCCTGCAGCATGAAACATCACCAAGCTAGAGAGTAAACAGAAACAGATTAGGAGGAGACACGCAGGCACATGTTGTTTGAATATATTTACAGCACCTACGGAGGCAGTTTTACTGTAACACTGACCCTTACCAGACACTTATTTTGAGGTTTTTGTTCTAACATCAAGCGGCTGACAAAAAACATGGAACTTCTAGAAATCTGAGGCAATACTGTGTCCTAGTATTTTTATGCAATAAATAAAAAACAACATAAGATCCAGCTCTACATGGAATATCCCAACCATATGTTTTCATTTGGAGCAGCACCTGACAGGTCACTGACATTCATGTCTGGCTAAGCCGAAGCTCAGCTAATTTCTGCAACTTTTTACTGCTTAAAATAACTTCTAACCCTCAGCTAACCGAAACCATTAGTTCTACCTCAGCAGCTTCGCAAGCCACGATCCATGACATGACAAAGCTGCTGTCTCACGGTGAGATCAGGGCAGGAATCTCCTCCAAATCAGTTTACAGTTTCAGTGGGATAACAGGCCAGTATTTGGGCTGCTTGAGATCACAGTTTCTGTCAAATGTGAGCTGCATTGCTGCCTCCATGGCCAGGATCTTGGCCGCATCCTTGCCATACAGCTTCTTCATCTCAGCCCCGCGTCTCTCACCAGGCCGGTCGGATGGAGGAGCCATGGTGCTTCGCCAGGAGACGCTGTGCAGGTCCTGGTCGGCGGGCACGTAGCTGTCCTGCTGCTCAGCCTCCATCTGCTGCTGCTTCTCTGGAGGAACAGGAAAACAGATTATTTTTAGACACGCACAGACAGTCACTTGACCTTAACTAAAACTATCATATCAAAATACAATCTTCAGTAGGCAAAGCCAAGTGATGGAGATGGAAGAAGTTTACATTAAACTGTTTTGAATTTCTTTACATGGTGGCCTTGTCTATCCCAGCACCTACACCCCCTGTCCTCTTACTCAGCTCCTCTTTGTGTCTCTCCGTCTGGGCGAAGTACTGCCGTAGCTCCTCGCTGATCTCCATGTTGCTGACATCACACTCGATCTCGCTATCCGAGCTGCTATCCTCATCCCTGTCATTGCTGTTGCTCTCTCCGACGTGCCAGTCTGCATAGCGCTGGCGGCTCCTGGGATACTGCTCCTGGTAGTAGCTGGGGCCGTAGGCAGCCTCCAAAGCCTTTCGGTAGGCATGCCTGTGTCTCTGGTGCCAGGCCATAGCCTGCTGGTAGTGCTGCCAGTAGCGGCTGTACACGGGGCTGGAAAACCAGGACATCACAGTGCTTATGTCCCCCTACCAATGAGAAAGATCAGTCTTATTCACAATCTCACAGGGAGCACACATACTGCCGCTAAGAAAGAAAAAGAAATCTCACTGTCACACATACTGCTTCCTGTGGGCATAACTCTGCATAACACCAGAATTTCAAGTGCACAAACAGGTCTCAGGATCTGGGGTTCTGCTGCTCTTACATGTTGCAGTCCCACTATGTTATTAGAGACTAAGAGAGGGGGGCATGTACCTAAAAACACATGTCGTGTGCAGCTTTGGTGTATCATTACACCATTTACCATAATGCACTTACCATGTTTGGATCTGCCTGCACCTCTGTGGATCTCCCTGCTAACTTGGCTAACGTTTATCCATCCGCAAGCCTGCAATTTACGGACACAATTCAGACAGACACAGCGGAACTGGGTCTGTGAGTATGAACTGACTGTCCACACACTACTGCTACAACAGAGGCACATGTTGACATCTTGAAAACAAAAATGGGTGTCACACTTTTCACCTAGCAACGAAATGTGCAACACCGCACGACTGAACGCACAGACAGTACGTGTTACAAGGTGTATTTACACGACGAATGTCTCTTATTAGGAAATATTTACCTCTGTGATGTCGGATGTTAAATTGTCTATCTTTTCATATTTCCAGCTTCCGCGCAGAAAACTTCCCAGCAGCCCCTGAGCCACGCCAAGATAAGTGCCCGGATATGTGGCGTCACCCAGTGGATACTGTGCAAGTATGCAAAATTGTGTTATAGTGTTCAAATATAAGACAGTGCACCTGTAAAGTGATGTTTCTTCGAGTATTTGTTCAGCAAATTGCCACACCTGTGAGGTATTTTTTAACTTGAAAACTGCAGTTCTCTTTTTTTTTCATGTCACAGACTCCCACAAGATTTTACAGCTAAAACGTGTATTTATCGTTGCAAAACTTTAGTTTATGTTTATTTAGAATACGGGTTAGAATGTGTTGTGACACCCTTTTCACTGTGTATGAATCGTACGTTAGTGGGTCGCAGCCACTATCTCCGATGAAATCCTACCGTGATTTTATTTTGAAAGCAAACTCACTCGTTTCCGGTACCGATACCGATACCTTTGTTCAGCGACAGATGGCGCCAAACACTTAGCTCAAGGTTTTTTCATTGTTTTGTTTGTTTGTTTGTTTTTTTTCTTGTTTCCCTTTTTTAAATCACTAAACTGTCATGTTTGTGCTGTTTTTACAATATGGACAAAGAAAAATTGAAGAAGAATTAAAGGTAAATTTAATACAGCGTTATTAGCTTTAGTTATTAGCATTAGCAACAAACTGACACTAACGGTCAAGACCGTTTCCCTTCAGCTACACAACACACACACACACACACACACACACACACACACACACACACACACTCTGTTTAACGTTAAATAACCATTAAAACTGGCTGTTATTTCAAATAAGTGTAAACAGTGTTTTAGCAGCACTGGTGTTTGTTTACTGTTATGGTACATGTACAAATAAAATAAACAAGTTAATTAAAAGTAGCCATTTAATTCTATAACAGCCTGCTTTTAGAATTGAGCTATGAAGGAGGTGAAGTCACCGCAGCACTGCAACATGTCTGAAATGTTAAACTGCTTCTTAAGTCATTTCTAGATCTAACATGTTAGTCTCTGCACGCCCCTGACGGTCTCTGAGGCACCTTTGCTCCCCTAGGTGTTGTCATGAACCATAAAAGAACATCCTTTTTTGTGGTTTGCGTTTACAACATGGTGATATGTTCTCTGTCAAACTTCTTTTAATCACAGGAAAAGCACACTGATGTGTCAGTCTGGACCTGTGTGCATGCTTAGTGAATATTAGCTGACTTGTGCTGGTGTGTGTGTCTCAAAATCACAAAGGTCACGACACAGACAACCTTGAGAGTATCCTGAGGACAGTAGAAGCAGCAAAGGTAAAGCATCAGTTTAACAAAACACAGGTGGGTTGCACCTTCACACACTGATGTTGATTGTAGCTCAGACAGTTCTCTGAAGCTGACCTGCTTTAGAGGCTGAAATGATTTCAGTAGTTGTGATCAGAACTCCGTGGGTGAAGCTAAAGAGCTTCAGTGGCTGACTGGGAACACTGGTGAAGATGCAGTATAATTTTATCTTCCTGTTCTTTTATCTCTCATTTTCCACTGGTTTTTCAAACAGAAAAAGTTTTGTTTTGATATTTTAGGAAGGGGGTGTAAAGCAGAATAGGTGAGTGGAGTGGTCTGAGTGTGGTGACATGTTTGACTGTAAATCTGGGTCATGCTTTGGCTTCAGGCTTCAAAGCTTTCAGAGGAAATGCATAAAGACAGATGCACTTTTTCAAAATGTATTTCCCCCCTGCTGTTTGAATGGATGTTGTAAGAGTATGAAGAATAAGACAAGCATTTTTCTCTTTACAGGACAGGGATTGTCATGCATACATATTAACTGCCTCCTTGAATTGTACCCTAGATTGCTGTGTAAGTATTTCTGAAACAATGCTTTCCATGTAGATATTACTTAATGCATAATATACTCTGTTATGCATTTTAAAATTTCTCAGGTATACAATTACATTTAGGTGTTAGCAACATGGATGTCCACTTTAGCATCAGTCAGATTATGTTATTGCTGATTTTTATTCACATCTTGGAATAAAAACTGAAATGATGAAATAAATGTATTGGTAACTGTTACAATAATAAAACATAACCAGTAAAAACTTGCTACTGTATCCATACTGTATCCAGTATGGATACAGTATACTCATAATCATTGCTCCTCATCATCTGTTTCGTGCTGTACAGCAGTTTTGAAGATAGACACCGCCGGCAAGCTGAAGTCTACAGTGGTGACACCCAGACCTGCAATGACCCAGGGTATCTTCTCTTTCACATGGGCAGAAACGGTATGTGAACACCCACAAATATGTGTGTGTGTAAAGTATTTCTCTATGTGTTTATCACCCATCGGTCTGTCAAAACACACACAGATAAATTCAGTTTGCAGCTCATACTTTAGATAGGTTACACAGTAGAATAAAGTGCAATGCATATATGTGTAATCCTTTAATTTAGCTTCAGCTACGGGCTGCACAGTTTAGCAATTGAAAAAATTTACACTGATACTGAGTTATCACAGTCCCACAAATACTTGCACAAACACTAATAATAAAATATTATCAATGTTTAAACATCTTACTTTTTTTGGAAAGAAGAAGAAAGCAGAAAGAGAGAGCAACACGGTGTAAAAGCCACAACAGAGCTGTTGTTGAAGCTGTGATCTGTGTTACATACTACTTTTCCTTACTTTTCTTGTGAGAGCAGTTGATTGCAACATGGGAAAATAATTAAAAAAATATTGATTTAGGAGGGAATCCCATCATTTCCCATCTCTGAGCCTGAGTGCCATTTATTTATCTGTGCCACGGTTATGTTTATTAATAGTAGCTGACCACAGAAATATAACTGACGAGTATTGTGGCTAACAGATTATGCTGCACAAGACATCCTTTTCATGCTTATCTCATGACTGTGGTGTAGGAAGGCTTGGTCCAGTTTCATTTTTCATATACTTGAACGTATTGTGGTATTCATACCACAGCCTTGAAACTCACAGGTGTGACCACTCTAATTGTCTGTAGCTGCAACGCAGACAACAGCAACAACCAAAATAAAAGTCAGTGTTGACCTTTGATGACCCTGCATCTATTCAGATCTTTCTGTACGCCTGCCTTTGACTGTTGTAGTTTTGGTGTTTGTCAGACTTTTTCTGCCTAAGTCCAGCTTGTTTCCAGTCCAGCTGAGAAACCAATCACCATAATGAGTCAGAGACAGACCTGAAAGAAAGATTCACAGGGAAAAGTGACTCTTTTTCCATATTTGGAACTGTGACATGTTCATGAACAAGTGACATTTAAAAGCAGGAAGAGAACATTATCATATCTGATCGGTTCCTGTTGATAGGAGCCATGAATTTTGTATCTATTTACAGAAAGACATGCATGGGCAGCTGTAAAATACATAAACTATATAAAATATAAATATCAATTCTTCACTCCTGGTGGTTAACATTTTTTGAATGTATGATGTTCGGGATTTGCATCATCAATTTCATACTTAGATGTTTGGTGAGGTGTTTATACTATATGGTTGCTCTACTTCAGGCTACAGCTCACACTGTGGAAACAAATTACCTTTATCTGTATTGTTCATAATGGACGTGCCATAAATTCCATAACGTGTGAAAATCATTTCTGGCCATTAAATATTTTTGCCTCATGTCACAGTAATATATAATGTAATTTCATTTTGACCAGTGCCGATTCTTCCTGCAAAATATATACAATTTTAAGCCGTTGGATGTTCTTAAAACAAGTTCTTGAAAGTGCTTAGATTTAACATCCGATTCCGTTTGGGAACGTGCTTCAAGAAAATAATGAAGAATCAAAGATGTCTGCCTGGGTAAGTTTGGTGTTCCATACATTGTGTATGTCTGCTGTAGTTAGTTTTATATGTACAGTATTTTTTAGACATGGTGCTGTTCAGTGAAATGAGTATCAATCACAGAAAGTGTTAACCAGAAGTATGAGCAGTCATGTGACTTCCTTTTTAAGACACTTCACCATCAATGTTTACCATTTTTTTCAGTATAGTTTACTGACGTCTGACAGTAGTGGACTGTTCTGTTATTATGGGACATTGGAAACTGTGGTTAGCTCTTGTTCTTCCTCTGTCTTTGTGTTTGGATTCTGAAGGTACTGTACAGCAACATTTCATCAAAGGCAGTTAATGCAGGTCAAGTCAGTTTTGCAGTCTGGTAGAATTACAAGTAGCCAGTACTTCTTTTCTAAGTTTTCTTGAAGTAGGCTTCTGTGGTTTAGTCAAAAAATAAAGTAAAGCAAACAACCAAGCGCCTCAGTGATTTATATTATTTCCCCTGATTGCAGAAGCTGCTGTGAAAACCATTGGGAGAGAACAAGATGTCACTCGAGTGTGCACCACTGCTACACTCCATATCATCACATTGATAGTATGTAAGATCAGCACAAAGAGGAGCAGGGGAGAAGAGTGCTATCTGCTGTATCAACATGGACATGGCTTTGAGCACAAATGTGACTCCAGGTTCACACTTATGACCGAGAATCAGACAGTATTTCTCCACCTGACCAGGTTAACACCAGGGGATAGTGGGAACTACACCTGTGAGTGTTCACATTTCTATGGAACAGATGCCCTTTATCTCAGTATCACTGTGGAAGGTAAATGTTTTTATTATTTACTTTCTTGCATTAGTTTCTATTTGTCCCCTACGCAGGACACATGAGACGCAGTGCTCATAATAGCGTTGTACACTGGCAGTACAAGTCCGTATAAATAGATACTAATAAAAAACATTTTATATTATGTAATATATAATATTTATGATGCTTTTTTGTCCTCATTTTTCAGGAGATGAAGAGGCCAGCACTTCTCACGTGACAATGCTCAGTTTTACCACTGTCATAAGCAGAGTTACTGCATTTATCATTGTAACTGGAGTTGTCCTTGGACTCATCCTGAGAAAAAATCATTGCAGGTGAAAACTCGTTCTTCGTACTTTAAACGTAGGTAGATGATGTTTGTGTTGAGTTTCACATCGTTCATGAAAGGTTTGTGTGTGGAGTAGGTATCCAAGTGATCTATAGTTTGAGGTTGTTAAAGTAAGTGCTGTATTTTAATAATATAATTTTTTTTTTTTTAATTTATTTGGCATTCCACTGATATCCATTGTGACATTTCTTCTTATTTTCAGAGACCACACTAGGTCAGGACCATCTGGGTTATCTATATGTGAAACCCCCTGCTCTTTGGTGAGAAATGTATTTTATTCTTTGATTTTATATCTTTCACCTTAGTAAGAAGCCAGTTAATTGTGTGCGGTTTCATACACATTACAAGATCTAGGCATTGGGCTGTTGTTGCTTATCCAAAGCAACACAATAAACTTTGCAGTAGTAGATGCATTTATTCAAAATCTCTGACCATCAATTGATTTAACAGAACTGTATGTAAGAAATCGCTGAGAGAAACTCCTTACACTTGCTTAGTAGCAGGTACCGCAGGACTCATTTCAATTCCGCTTAAGCCTCCTCAGGAAGTCCCACCACTCTCTGCCTATGGGGTCTTGTTTATTTTGATCGTCACACCTTTTGAAGTCAGCTCGGCTCAGCGGAGAATGGTGTGAAAAATATTTCACACGTGGCATCCTTGGTTAAAATTGCAGAGAGGGGGCTGTTTCAGAGGTGCTGAGACATTTTAATGTAAAAGTAATTATGCTCTTCACCTTGTCTGCATGCATTATATTAGCAAAGTAGGAATGTGGTAAGAGGACTTTTAGGGTGAGTGTAGAGTTTAGAGGAACTGAGTCAGGGGGAATAAGTGAAAAGCTCAGGTTTCAATATGACTCTACTTTTTCCTTACTGGAGTCACAATGTGGCAAACGTCTAATTTAAAGACATCATGACACATTTGTAGTTGTTGTATATGATGGCTTAATTAATGATACCAATTAATGTAATAACGCCTCATTGGACCAATACCAATAGTAGTGAAGCTACTGTAAATTATTTATTGATTTACAAACTTTTATGAAGAGTTCCCATATTAGAATTTTTGATATGCTTTTATAGGATAAAGATGACCCAGGTGACACCTACACAAGCCTTGAGCAGCCAGCAAGTGATCTCTACCAGACCATGTCCTTAATGCACCAATGACATTTCAGGGACTGCCCATTCTGAACAGGAAATAGATGGAAGAGGCACTGGTCAAAACTGTGAAATCTATAAAAACATCTAAAACAACAGTCAAAATAACTGTACAGTTGTTCTCATCCAAAACACTATATCTCTGACCAAACCAGAGAAAGAAGGATTCGCTAAGAAACACCAGCTTCTCTTTGCTCTTTTACTCAGAATGTTGTTCTTTATCTTAATCTTATCTTAAATCATTGCAGGAGTCACAAATATCAAGAAATACTATGAAGTGTTAAAAATGCTTCATCATATCTTTTTTTTTTTTTTTTTTACAGTACATCATTACTCCTGCTTACACAAAAGGAGTTTTTGTCTCGTCACTATTTCACTACATGTCATGTTGTTTGAAAATTCTCGAGTGTTTGTGGATTAAACAGGCACAGTTTTCTATAACCAATGAATGGCATTGAAAATTATTGAGCCTTTAAGCTCTCAGGCTCTGATAATGTTCAACATGTTCTAACATGAGGTTCGTGGGTGCAGGAATCAAAGATTTGTCCATTTTCTCTTTTAGTCTTCGCGATTGATATGATGCGTCCCAGCTGTTGTTGCATGTTAACTTGACAGTAAAAGCAGCCAGGTTTATCTCCATTTTAGAGCAGTTCACATCAGCTGTACCTAAAAGGGTGAGAGTTTTGAGGTTTTCATGTAGGCGGTAAAAGAACATTTCAGAGAGCTGTGTTGGTCGTCTTTTAAGATCAGTGTTCTGCACTCTGCTTTCAACAGTTACATTCCTGTTCAGATCAATTGGCCAGTATCGTGTGTGAGGTACTGTACAAAACTTTAGAACTACTACACACTACAACTTTACATTATGTAACATTTATTCTGGTAATATTTGATAGAAATAGAAAGTGGAACGCTGTCTGTACTCTGTGTGTTTTACTATAGTTTGAATCTAATATGCGATGCTACTAAAACTGGATTCCTTTTGATTGTTGTGACTGTTGTGAACATATGAACCGTTGGCAAAGAACCAGACATTACTCCTGTATGCACCAGTGCAAATGTCAGCAGAGAAACTCTGCGGGGGAAGAGTGTTACCTGCTGTACGCACGTGACAAGCAATTCGCAGATGAATGCAACTCAAGGTTCACATTGCTAAACAAGAATCTTATTATATTTAACCACCTAAAGAGTTTCACACCGATGGACAGTGGGAACTACACTTGTAAGTGTTCATATGAAAGAGGAACACTTGTTGTCCATCTTCATGTTGCAGTGGAAGGCAGGTTTGTTTGCTAATGCTGCACTTTTTTGATCAGAAAAGATGAATCAGAGAAACTTTATTAATCCCCGTAGGGAAATTCTTTAAAATGCCCACATGAGAAAAGCTGTGCTGTGACAGTACAATGCTCAAATACTTTACAAATGAAAATAGGACTCAGTTTCAATGAGCAGCATTTGTTTTATTGCTGCCCTGTTGTGTTTAAATCAGGTGCCAGTTTTGAAATAGCTGACTTTGGTAGGAGGAGTGCCACTTGTTTTTTAGTTTCTTTTAAAACAGTAAAAAGAATCTCGGTCTTTCATTTGTTCTGCAAATAGCTAGCTAGACTGTGTGCCCTGACTAACTCTGACATTCATTTAGCTAACAGAGAAAACACAAGATCAGGATCATGTGGATTAACCAGATCTGAAAGTCCCTGGCCTTTGGTAAGCACTACACAATTCTGTTCTATACTTCTTCTCAGTGTAACACATAAAATCCCATTTACAAATATGTTTTATTTAATTTCATTTCATTTCTAAAATGCTTGTAAAACTTGCACTGTTGTATGTGTAGTCTGTAAAATTGTTTTGTGTCTTTCCTGGAACCTGTGATGTCTAATGTCTTTTAATACGTTTCAAAGACCTCAAAGCCATGTGTCCGCAGGGTCAAATGTGCCTGAATGGACTCTCTTGAAATTGTTCTTGCGATTTCCCCAAACAAGACTGTGGAGGTTGTCATAAAGTCCTTCAAATGAAGTTCTAAATTAATGTGGGTGCTT